>PVHX01015672.1:0-45819 GCA_004024805.1 Geosciurus inauris
GAGACAGGGTCTCACTGAGTTGCTTAGCGCCTCGCCCTTGCTGAGGCTGGCTTTGAACTCATGATTCTCCTGTCTCAGCCTCCCTAAGTGCTGGGATTACAGGCTTGAGCCACCGCGCCCGGCTAAAATAGAATATTCTTGAAAAGTCTCCTAGGAAATAAAAAAAAAGGGTATTATTATAAGAGGAAGCCAGTCAAAAAAATTCATAGCACTGAGAATTTAGTGGAACTGGCAAAATGGTAAATCTTGTTTATGGACCATGTGATAGCCGCTGTTCCCCCCAGTTTCTGTCCTCCTCATGATGGTAATAGGTGATTATTTCCTTTCCTTTTGGGGACCTTCTGTCATAATACCAAAGACCGGAATACTTCATCATATCAATATTCTTTAAAGCTTTCCAAGAAAAGGTACTCTCAGACTTCTGATTTTCAGAACAGTAGGTTATTCTGGATCCATAAAAATATCCTAAAGTATAAAGATGCACAATAGACTGGGCTCTCAGGAAAGGAATCCAATATATTTGAAGAAAACTTTTGTGGTTTTCCTGTAAAACCTTGACTAGCACATCCAAGGGTAATGTTTACTCATTTGCTAGCAAAATCCTCACTGAATCCTCTGGTCTATGCTTGTTTTCCACTTGAGTTACAGACTTTGTTTTCTATTGAGTTATAATTTGCATATAATAATCTTACACATCTTAGCCTAATACCCTATGGGTTTAGACAAACCCATCATGTAACTACCACCAGAATCAAGATATAGAACATCTTCATTAACTCAAAGTATTTCTTCCACTCCTTCATCGTCTATACCTTCCCGACCCACTACAGACTCAGGCATCCATTGATCTCTTTCCTTCCCCTATAAGTTTTACCTTTTCCAGAAAGTCAATAAATGGATTTGTAGAACATATAGATTTATTTTACTTAGCATAAGATGGCTGATGTTATTCTTGTTGTTACATATATCAGTAGTTTGCTAATTTTTAATGCATAATAGTATTCCATCATATAAATATACCTTATTTTGTTTATCCATAATAGATTAAGAACTTTTGAGATGTTTCCTGCTCTTGACCATTATGAATAGAGCCTTGGTAAACATTCACATTGAGTTTTTGTGTGAATATAAATTTTAATTTCTCTTAAACAAATACTTAAGAATAGGATGGCTGGGTCATAATGGTTTGTGTGAAATTTATAAGAAACTCTTCCACAGTGGTTTTACTATTTTATGTTCCCATTATCAATGAATTAGAGTTATAAATAAGTATTTAAAAACTGCTCCAGAACTTTGTATTATCAGTTTAAAAAATATTATGCAGTCCCTGTAGCAGGTGTGTAATTTTTGTAGCTTTGTCTGGCATTTCCTTAATGATGTTTGATGTTGAGCATTTCAGGTGCTTATGTATCATCTATAGTATATTTTTGAGAATAGTAATAAGTATCCTGAGGTCATAAATTGAGTTAGGAACTGTTCTTTCTATTCTATTTTCTTGAAGAGTTTGTATAGAATTGATATTTCTTTCTTAAGTGTTTGATGGAATTAACCAGTGGAATCATTTCAATCTGGAGTGTGTGTGTATTTGTGTGTGTATGTTTAACCATAATTTAATATTTATTTAATAAATAAGGTTTATTCAAGTAACTATTTTTCTTTAGTGAATTTAATAGTAGATGTCAAAGAATTTTTCCATTTTATATAATGTGTGACTATATATATATATATATATATATATATATATATATAGTCTATATTATTATCTTTTTATCTTTGCAATCTACAGGCTCTGTAGTGATGTCTCTTTCATTGTTGGTATTGTGTCTTGTTTAGTCTGGGTAGAAACTGTTGAGTTTCATTGATTATTTCAATAAGTTAGTTTTTGTTTTCATTTATGTTCTTTATTGTTTTCTTTTTCAAAAAAGACCTTATTTTTTTTAGAGCTGTTTTAGGTTTTACAACAAAATTGGAAAAAAAGGTACAAAGATTTTCCACATACCTCCTGATCCCACACATGCATTTCTTTCCCCATTATCAAAATCCCCACAGAATAGTTCATCTACTTTGTAGTCCATAAACCTACATTGAAACATCATGGCTACCTAAACTTCAGAGTTTAATTTAAAGTTCACTCTTGATGTTGTCCTCTATGTGTTTGAAGAAATGTGTCATGACCTGTGTTCACCATTAAGTATCAAATAGACCAATATCATTGCCATAAAAATCCTCAGTGCTTCAACTATTTATTCTTCCCTATTGCTGAACCCCCAACAATCAACCACTGCTTTCTACTGTCTCCATAGTTTTGCCATTTCCAAAATGTGAGATAGTTGGAATTGTATATAAATTTTGTATATAAATTATATAACTTTTTGTATTAACTACTTTCACTCAGTAATACATATTAAAGAATCATTCATGTTTTCATGGTTTGATAGCCAAGCTGGAAAGAATTGATATCTTGACTATATTGAGTTTTCCCATCCATGGGGCATAAAATATCTCTCCATGCTTCCAACTCCTCTTCAATTTTGTTCATCAGAGTTTTATTTACTTTATATAAGTAATATATATTTATATATATTTAAAATTAGATTTATGTCTAAGTATTTTATTCTTGCTAATAATGTAGGTGTCATTGCATTTTAAATTTTAAATTCAAGTTGCTCATTGCTGATATATAGGAAAGTAGTTGATTTCATGTATTAACTATTCCACCTTCTAACCTCAATATAATTGTTTGTTAGTTTCAGGTTTTTATTTTATTCTTTTACTTCATGCTTTAGAGACTGTTTTTTATTTCCTTTCTTGTCTTATTGCATTAGCTTAAATTTCCAGGACAGTGTTGAAGAGAAGAAGTGAGCAGGGTCATCTTTCCTTTGTTGTGATAATAGAGCACATAGTTGCTATAGTTTCCTAAAGTAGAAACTTAAATCATTGATTTTATATCTTTCTTATTTTATAATATATGTACTGATGCTTTAAATTTGCTTTTAAGCATTGCTTTCACTGCATCCTTTAAATTTTGATAAATTGCATATTCATTTTCAGTGTAAAATACTTTAAAAGATTCTAGTTTTTAACCATGAAATATGTTGTTAACTATGGGATTGGTTTTTGAACTTATTTTTTTTAAATTATTGGTTTTTCAAATGATTTTTTTGCATCTGTTTATATGAACACATGACTTTTCTTTTTAACCCATTGAAGTGAAGGAGTACATTAAGTGATTTTTGAATGTTGAATATTTTCTTGTAAATATGAGAAAATAACACTTATTTGTGGTATATCAGTTTTCTAAGTAACTGTTGGCTTTGATTTATTAGTATTTTTTAAAGAATTTTTTATCTGTGTTTATAAGAGATGTTTTTCTATACTTTTCTTTCCTTGTAAGGCCTTGGTTCTAGTTCTGGTGTTGTAGTGATGTTAACCTTATCAAATTCATTTCAAAGTAGTTTCTATACTTTTATCCACTGAAAGAAACTATAGAGAATTGGTATAATTTCCTTAAATGATTTTTAGCACTCATCAGTGAATTAAGCTGAACCAGGTGCTTCCTGTTTGGGAAATTTTGATAAATTTATTTAATAAATACAGCTTTTCAGATTGTCTTTTTGTATGTGTATGTTTTTTGACATCTTTGTCTCCCAAGAAATGGTACTTTATTGTTTATCAAACATATGATCAAAGAATTGTCTATCACATCTCTTTATTGTTCCTTTAATCTTTATGGAATCTATAATGATGTCTCCTTGTTCATTTGAGTTATTTTTGTTATTGTTGCTGCTGTAAACATATATATTATGTGTGTATGTGTGTATATATATATGTGTGTGTGTGTGTGTGATAATCTGTTCTCTCTCTTTTAATTAATTTGGCTAGAGGATTACAGACTTTTTGATTATTTTAAAGAATCAGCTTTTAGTTTTAGTTTTGCTGATTTTTCTCTTTTGATTTTCCATTTTCAGGTTCATTGAATTCTGCTTCAATTGTTATTATTTCTTTTATTTTGCTTATTTTGGATTTAGTTTGTTGTTTTTGCTATAGTTTCCTAAAGTAGAAACTTAAATCATTGATTTTATATCTTTCTTATTTTATAATATATGTACTGATGCTTTAAATTTGCTTTTAAGCACTGCTTTCACTGCATCCTTTAAATTTTGATAAATTGCATATTCATTTTCAGTGTAAAATACTTTAAAATCTCTACATATTTTGGGATTTTCTAGCTGTCTTTCTGCTGTTGATTTCTACTTTAATTCCACCGTGGTCTAAGAGCAGACCTTGCATGATTTCTATTATTTGAAGTTTGTTGTGGTGCATTTTGTGGATGAAAATGTGGTCTCTCTTAGTGAATGTTCAATTTAAACTTGAGAAGAATATGTATTCAGTTTGTTGGAAAAAAATGGCAATTATATACAATTGATTGATGAAGTTGTTGAGTTCAACTATATTCTTATTAATTTTATACCTGCCAGATCTGTCCATTTCTGATACAAGGATGTTGAAGTCTCCAAATATGATAGTGGATTCATCTATTTCTACCTTCAGTTGCTTAACATACTTTGATACACGCTTGTTAGGCATGTACATGTTAAAGACCATTATTTTTCTTCCTGGAGAGTTGACTCCTTTATCAATATGTACTGTCTGGTAACTTTTCATCCTTTGAAGTTGCTCTGTCTGAAATCAATGTTCTTTTCTTAATGTTAACAAGATATTCTTTTTTCTCTCCATTTACTTTAGTTCTATATACAGGATTATATTTAAAATGAGTTTTTTTTTTGTAGACAATATATAATTGAATCTTAATTTTTAGTTTACTCTGATAATCTCTGTGTTTTAATGGATGTGTTTAAACTACTGATGTTCAAATTATTGATATAGTTTAATTAATACATATCATATTAGTAACTGCTTTATATCTATTGCCTTTATTCTTTGTTTCTGTTTTTGTCTTTAACTCTTTTCTGCTTTTTGTGATATCCCTTGAACATTTTATATAATAACTTCTATCTCCTTTCTTTGCATGTCAGCTCTTTTTTAAAACATTTTTAAAAGTAGTTTTCCTAGGCTTTATAATGTGCATTTACAACTGTGTTACTATGTCACTTTACAGGTTGGTGTAGTTTGTGAAAACAAGATAACACTAAGTATTCCCCCTGGTCCCTTGTATAATTACTGACATTCATTTTACTGCGTATGTATACATCACACACACAGACACACATATATATGTACACACATAAGCATATATATTTGGATATAATGCTACTATTATTATTTTGAACAAAATATTTTCTGTTAGATCAATTAAGAATAAGAAAAAATGTTTTTATTTCGACTTAATTATTTCTTTGAAGTTTTTTTTTTTTTTTTTTTTTTTTTTTTTTTTTTTTTTTTTTTTTTTTTTTTTTTTTTTTTTTTTTTTTTTTTTTTTTTTTTTTTTTTTTTTTGTGTGTGTGTGTGTGTGTAGACCAATATCTGTCTAAGAAAGTTCTTACTTTTTCTTCACTTTTGAAGGATAAAATTTCAGGATGTAGAATGCTAGTTTGGCAGTATATTTCTCAGTTTTAATATTTCACTCCACTCTTTTTAAATTCCATAGTTTCTGAAGAGAAGTCCCATCTTCTTATCTTTGTATTTTTATAGGTAAGATATTTTTTTACTTTGCATTTTCAGGATTTTTTTCTTTATCATTTGTAATGATATGCCTAAATCTCTCCCTCTTCCCTGGCATTTATCCTGCTTGGTGTTTTCTGGGTTTCCTGGATCTGTGGTTTTGTATCTGACATTAATTTGGGGAACTTCACAAGTATTATTATTTGAAAGAGTTCTGCTTACTTTTCTCCTCTTTTCCTTTTGTTAGTCCCATTACACACGTATCACATCATTATTACTGGTCCTCAGGTCCTTGCCTTGTTCTTTTTTGTCTGTTCTTGCTTCTGAGGTTTGGAGGTTTGTACTGAGATATCCTTAAGCTCAGAGCATCTTTTCTCAGCTGTGTCCTGTCTACTTTGGTGAGTCCCTCAAAGGCAGTCTTCATTTCTGTCACAGTGCTTTTGTTCTCTAGAATTTCTTTGTGGTTCTTTCTTACGATTCATATATTTTTGCTTGCATTGCCCATTTGTTTTAGCATGCTATTTTATCAGAGTACCAGAGTTCCTAGGTTATTAACTGTTACAAATTTCTTGTCTGATAATTTTCCATATATCTGCTATTTTCTGTTACTTGCTCTGTGCCTTGATTATTATGTATTTTATTTATTTATTTTATTATTAATTTTTAGCCTTTTAGAGTTTGTTTTAGTTTTAATTTTTACCCTTGTGATTTTTTTCTTGATAGCCAGACATGATGTGCTGGGTAAAATAACATTTTATAAGCAGGCTTTTAGTAATGTGGTGGTGAGGTGCTGGGGAAAGGGAAATACCAGATGGTCCAATGATTAGATCTTTGTCTCTTAATAGGCCTATGCCTTTGGACTATCATCTCTCAATGTTTCTGTTATTTTCTCTCCCATCAGGTGGGGCAGAATAGTGAGAGTGGGCTGAATTTGGGCATTTCCCTTCCCTTAGTTTGGTTATGCTCTGATAACACTCCAGCAGGCTGGGTTCTGGCTGACTAGTTTCCCCTGAGGTCAGGCCTTCTGAGGAAGAGCAAAGTACTCTGGCATATTTCAAAATGCTGCTGTCCTCCTATCCCTTCCAGAAGAACAAGAGTGTTTTCTCCCCTGATATTTCCTGTGAGAACCTAGTCATGTTCCTGTACCTAAAACTCACAAAAAACCTATGACTGTGTCCCCCTGGAATTTTTAACTCTCAGATTGGTCTGCATTAAGTACCAAGAAATTCATTACCAACGGCTCAGATTTTGTTGCCCCAGAATTGGTCCTCATGGCAGTTTCTGCTCTGGAAAGCAGTGACTCCTTTATTCCTCTCTCTCTCCAGTCTTGGGGACAGTAGTTATCCTTACATCCTCACCTCTCTCTAGAAGGGTTATTGAATTTTCAGTTTGTTTAGTTTCACTTGTTTGAATGGAGTGACAATTTCCAAGCTACTTACATGTGAAACTGATGTCAAAATTTCATCAGTTTCTGGTCTTGTTCTCTTTTACTCCTATTTTTATCTCTGATTTAGTAAGATTTGTTTTTTGTAGCTCATGCTTGAGATGGAGTTTTTCTCCTTTAGTTCTTGATGAAGCAGCACTTCAGAAGTTTCTATAGTGGGGGCCTATAGATATTAAGCTCCTCTATTTTTTGGTATCAATGTACATGCATTATTTTGTTCCCATTCCAGAATATACTCTGTACATAAAATTCTAGATTTGGGCAACTTTTCTATATCACCTTAAATTCAGCAGTCTATCATTCTCCCTTTGATTGTTTTACTGAGAAATCTGCTCTGAGCCCAGGTTTTTCAACTTTTTGGTAACCTATCTTTTTTCTCCAGTTGCTTCTGGGATTTTTTCCCTTTATTATAAATCTGTTTTATACTTGTACATGCCTCTTTTTGCTATTTAGCAGGTGAAGTGCAATTTTTTGTTTGAGAATACATGCCTTCCTCCAATTCTGTATATTTTCAGTCCTTTAGTTTTCTTTTCTTCCATTCTCTTTATTTAAAATACATAGTGGGGCTGGGATTGTGGCTCAGTGGTAGAGAACTTGCCTTGCATGTGGGAGGCACTGGGTTTGATCCTCAGCACCGCAAATAATAAATGAATAAATAAAAGGTCAATCAACAACTAAAAAAAATTAAAAATTAAAAAATAAAATGCATAGTGTTTTTCTAATGCTAGCTTTTCTATATATTAAATGAGTCCTAGTTAAATTCTTATGTGCTATTTTCCAGTTCACTAATTCCTATTTTACTGTGTCCTGCCTAGGTGTTGCATTTTTTTTCCTCCATCTTATTGACCTTATTTTTCAATTTCTTTTCTTGTTCAATTTATGCTAATTTTTGTTTTACAGTTTATTCTTTATTTTCATGGCAATGATTCCTTTACATCTTTCATATTCCCACATGAATTTATTCTACATTTTTTCCTTGAGCATCCTATAAAATTAATTTCATCTGAGAACTTTTTTAAAAAATTTTATTCTAATTAGTTAAACATGACAGTAGAATGCATTTTGACACATTGTACACAAGTGAAGCACAACTTGAGAACTTTTTAATGTGTTAATATTTTTCGGTTGCCTTCCATACCATAAAATTCATTTGTGCAGTTTAAATATTAAATTTTAATTTTAGTTTGATTTGAAAATTGATTTTACTCATATGCCCCTATATGTGTATCCTCAGTATTGTGTCCTGTCTGCTAGTGCCACTTTCACCTCTCCTGAACCTGTAGACCAGCCCTGCATCTCTTGATGGCACTTGTGCATGCCTCCTGTGGCAGAATTGTGGAAAGGATAGATCCTGTCACTGAGTCAGCAGGTGGCGTGCCTCTGTTCTTGGTCTTTGTGTATTTTCCTCAGCACCCCAATGATCATTGTGTCCTCTAACATGAGCCCTAGGGAGAATCAGCAATACCACTTTAAGCTTTGTATCTGGGTGGGCGCTTTAGCCTCTGGTCCTAGACTGAAAGCACGAAACTTGGCGTTAGTCCCCAATCTGTGTGCAGTGTTTTGCTCCATGGTGCCCTGTGGGGACTAAAGTACTGACTGCTACTGCTAGGGTTTGGATTCTGACCCTTAGGGCTGTGGCTTCAGCTGTACTCACTGCTTTACATTTAAGTTCTATTTCAGTCTCTGGTGATGTTTGTTATGTTTTTGAGCCCAACTATGTCTTTTTAGATTTCTCTTTTTATATGTAATTTATTACTGCTATGCATTTAAAGCTGACAAAGTGTACCAGACATAAACTTAATATGTCATATTCACGAGAATGCTTCTCATTTATAAACAAAACTGGGGCTCAGAAAGACAGAGTGTCTTGTCCAAGGCATTAGAAGTGAGCTTGTACCAGAGCCTGAGCAGATACTGCTGTCTCCTGACTCCAAGCCCTGGGATTTTTCACTGTCCTCGATGCTTAGAAACTAACCCAAAGGGCAGGTCTTTGCATTCAACTGCTCCCTGCCTCTTGTAGGTATGAACTCACCTGATCTTTCCTGATAAGCAGAAAATATGTCTAACAGATTTCAACACCAAGTACAAGTCTCACTGAAAAACCTTTCTTTCAGCATGCTGTCATGGGTCTGAATTAAGAGCCTCACCCCACGGACTGTACTGTGCTCCATGGACTCAGGGATCTCAGTGTTTACCATAACAATCAAGCTCTAGCAACAGTATTTTCCCTCTGGAGGCAACATGGCTTCCTTATAATGAAGACAGAAAGAAGAAAATAAGTTTCCAATTTGAAATAGGCAAACACTTCACTGTATGTTGTACAAATAATCTAATACTAATGTCAACTGAAAAATGTCACTCAGCTTATGGAAAAAAATTTTCCACGTGGTTTGTGTGTGTGTTAAACAAGTCTTTAAAACCTAATTGCTTGGAAATGTCACCTGAACAGAGACTTATACTTCAGAATATTGTGTAGCTATGCAAGTAAGGACTATCAGACTCACATTCGTTACTAAGCGTCTGTAAAGAAAAAAATTATCAAGCAAAGCAAATTATTGGCTATATAAAGGAAGTCAAAGTAGTTATTTTTCTTCTTTTTGATTACTGAAGAAACCCTGCAATCTGAAAACAATGTCCACGTTTTCTTCGTGCCCCAGCTCAAACACCTTGAGGCACGAGGGCTGTTTTAATGGTCTTCTGCCTCTGTGTGGTTTGTCCCATGTCTGCATGTCCTCTCTCTCCTTAATTTTTATTATTCAAAAGTTCCAAATCAAACCATGCACACTCAGAAAAACTACATTTACTTGCACAATGTGCATTGGAAGCTGATATGCTAAGCTCTGTGCTTTGTGCCCTCCAGCACCTCTCCCGACCCAGCAGAGGTATGAGTAGGTATTCAGTTAGGTGCATGCGGGAAGGCAGGTGTGGCTGCTGCGAAAGGGCAGTCGAACCTCAGAAAGTAGTGATTACAGAAAATAGGAAGGGAGTATTTCCTATGCTGTGTTCTAAGATTAACTTGTGTAGCAGTTGATAGACATGAATAGGCCAAGAAAAGGGTGATTTATGACTCAAGGCATCGTGTACTTCGAAGATGAAGGTGAAGATAATGAGTAAGCTCTTGTTGCTAATCATCTAATAATTACTATAATGATTATCTTCATCCAAATAGAGACTGAAAAACTAGAGATGTTGAAGAACATTGAGTTTTATAAAATATTGCGTACTCTTCAACTGTAGTAGAGCTCCTCTTAAGTAGATCACATCCCCATGAGCAGCAGGGCCACTCTGTGCACTCCCAGGCCTCAGACTGCGCTCTCTCTCTGAACCTGGCAATCAAGGAACACAGCGCAGCAAATGCACTGGAGTTGGCTGGAGGAGGCCAGAGCAGGGAGTGGGCAGGCGAGCTCCCAGGTTTTCTGTCTCTGCAGTGGTAAACAGTAGGTGGGTTTCTCCAATGAACCAGTTAATATCTTTGTGTTGAGCTGACAGGTTGTTTTGACATCATTTAGACACAGACAAACAAAGAATGAAAACAAATTGGCAGCCACATTTCATAGCTCTTGATTATAGGCATGAAGCAATCAAACACACCTGCAAGAAATCCTGAAATGCAGGCTTTGATCCTACCTTTGTTCAAGGTCCTCACCAAACTCTCCTCCTTCATGAGGTTTTTTTCCCTGCCAAAGTAACCTCGGGATGTGTCTGGGTCCTGGCTTCATCACAGAGAGAGACTCAACTGTCATGCATACCCTCAAAACACATGTTCAACCACAGCTGATGTGCTCCATCACCAAGGGGGCAAGTATGAGAACATAAAGGAGGGGTTCCTATGCATAGAACATGCTAGAAATAAGAGATCAAGTCTGCATGTGGGAAGAAGTGATCAAATAATCAGGAGCTCAATGTGTATTTGACCTAGTTTCCTAATCCTGGCATTGTAAAACCTTAAGTTGAAAGGTTAGAGTGTTTTGGGAGTCTAAGAGGTCTTACTTTATGTAAGGGGGCATCAGTTTTGAAAACTGATGTTATAGAAATGGATCCAAAAGAGATTTAAATCTATTAAGAGACAATGTATCTATTATATGTTAGAAAGGAAGCTGTTATGTTCAGGTATTTTGTCTTAGTCGACTTCTCCAATGGCCTTCTTGGAGTCCCGCTTAGGAAGAGAGCCTGGGGTTGAAAGGATGATGGCATTGGCAGGTGGCTCTCCTCTGAGCTAACAGGACAATCTGTGTTGGCAAGCATCAGTCCCGTCTGAGATCAGAAGACTGCCTATCCTTCTTCTCTGTTTTTGGCGCTCCTGGATCACACTTCCTGGAGCACAGGCATGGCCTTTGATTCAAGGACCACACCAGCCTTATCAGGATGGTCCTCATTCCACAGCCAAATACACCAGCAGTGAGCTCTCAAGACCCGTGGAGGAAAGAGTTGTATGGTTAACAGGAGAAGGGGAAGTAGTGACGATTGTTCCAAAACTTGGAAGTTCTGATCAGGAGGCCTGGAATAAAATCTCATCTGTGTCATCAAAAGCATGTTATATGGGATTTCCTAAGAAGTAAAATACTGCCACACCACCTTTTTCTTGTCCTATGGAATTAGCATGAAGGTAGAATGAGATGATCTTTTATGAGTATTGCTTTGGTATTATTTAAAAATACCTTTCTATGCATTGCTGATAAGGACAGTTTTCTGTTTTATTATTTTGTCAGAAGTTTTTTTTGTATTTGAGTTTAAATGGGTCATTATTTTTACCCCTGTATGGGTGGACTATTGTCTTAATATCTTTCATGCAATAGATTGTCTTTCCTTAAATGATTGCCCAGCAGTTTTTTGTTGTTAAAAAGCAAGACTCCTTAACATGCAAGTTTGTTTCGTTTGTTAATCCATTTTTGTGCAACTATATTATTTTACAAATCCTATAACTTTGAAGTAAATCTTGGACTCTGTAGAAGCTATTATTCATCCTTGTCTTGGTTCTCTTTTTTAGATTCCTTTTGCTTCCCCCAATTTTTTATTCTTTCTAGATTTTTATAATTCCATATGTACTTTAGAATTGATTAGCAAGATTCTACTTTGTGAAAATCTTCTTGGAGCTTTGATACGAATGACATTTGATTAACAGACTAATTTGGGACATTATTGGTCGATTATTATTGGTGTTTTTAACAGCTACTGTTAACTTATCAGAATGTTCTGTCATTGTCTCCTCCACTGACTTTCTACATGCTATTTCAAATGTATTCTATTAAACAATGTTGCATGTTGATTCTGGTTGTAGCATGGAGCATTTCAAACTTACCCTCCCTATTCCCTTTGAAGCCACGTTTATCCCATAGAATACAGCTTTGCAATTAACTTACAAGACAGTATGTATTAATCTTAATCTGCTCAATCACTGCAAAGCCTCAAAAATTCAGAATAACTAAGAAAAAGTCTATCAGAATTATATTCTATTTAGAAAAGAAATAGTATTCTGCCTTTCCACCCCCATACCCCCTTTTACTCATGCTGTGGCATCAAATGTCTGCTAGTAAAAGCTTCAAGATTTGACAGAATTAAGAAAAAAGCTTTGTATGTAGTACATACAGTTGCTACTTGACTGACGATGGGGTCATGTCCTGATAAGCCCATCATAAGCTGAAGATATTAAGTCAAAAATGTACTTGCTACCCTTAACTAACCTATGGAAAATCCTAGCTTAGTCTGACCCTCCTAAAACATGCTTAGAACACTTACATTGGCCTGAGGTTGGACAAGATCATCTACACACATTGATTCAAAAACAAAGTTCTGAGTTTCTCATGTGTTTTTGTGAATGCTGTGAAGAAAATATGAAACAGAATGGTTGTAGGAGTAGCTTTCCACCACTGCAAAGTTGAAAAATCAAATGCAAAGAACGGTGAGTCTGGGACTGTATGTTCCCTGCATGCACTTTGAGTGCTGGTAGTGCTTGTATGTGATGGAGGAGTTTCCCCCACATTTCCCATGGTTATAGATGTTGAAATCTTTCACTTTTTAGAATCAGACTTGGTGTGTGGTATAAGCTGGTGAATAGACATGAGAATTTTAGTATTTTTCACAATTAAAACTAACACATCAGTCATTTAAAAAATCATTTTCTTTCTATGTTAGGAATGAATATTATGTTGGGATATTCCTTTGACATACTGTTGCTTCCAGCCTGGGGGACCTTAAATCTGAAGAAAAATGTCTTGTTTAATTTTTGCAAGTTCTACTGACACAAATTATTGATTATGAGTCAGTCCATCTCCAGCTCTAAATATGAATGATAACGTATGAGCCATTTGTTCATGCTAGCAATATACACTTGAGTTATCACAAAACTCGTGTCTATTGTAAAATGTTTGAGAAATATTAGTTTTGATGATTTAAGTATATATGATCACGTGACAACGATGTCCAATTTCTCTTGGACATCAGACAAAGCATTTAAACTTTCAATTTTTCATTTGTCATTTGCATAGAATTATTTCATAAATACTTTACTATTTTAAAATGGACTTTTTATGATGTGTTTAATGTAGACTAAATGAATAACCTTGACTCACCTTTGCTCCTTTCTTTCCATTTTTTTTGTTTCTGATATTGGCATCATCCACACCCTCCTTTAGGCCACGAGCTCCCTGGAGAAAGGACTTGTTTTATTTATTTCTGTATTAAAGAATGTTACTCAGAACTTTACATGCAACAGGAATGTAGTTCATTCTGGCTCAATTCATGAGTACATGGATATGGTGTTCTTTGTAGCCATTATATTTTGGATGAAGAAAGATGCATTTGTGGGATTATTTCTACAAGGGATTCTCAGCTTGCTAGGTAATCAGAGCAGGTTGCCAAAGATACCCTCTGTCCATTCTCTCTATTCTTGCTAGGATTAGTGAAAATAAAGAAAAACTAGTGGGGGAATTTGTATGTTGAATGAATTTATAAAGAGATTATCTGTAAAACACCATCACTACCTGAGTGTGGCAAAGTTTCCACCCAACAACATTTTATAAATCAGTGGCTGACAAAAATTGAATGGATCTTTACAATTTCCAAGTTTCTGAACACCTAGTCAGCACTGTCCTTTATATCAGCCATACTTCCTCTCGGCGTACATCTAGATTTCTTGGTGGTTACTATCTGGACTTACTCTGTAGTATTTAAACAAAAGTCTGGGTAGGTGTACATGCAGACATGGTATTAGTGGGAGAAAAGCAGGAACCATTTACATCTGGCACTTGTCCAGTATTTAGACACAGCTGTGGCAGTGACAGGAGGATATGCAGGCTCCTCTACTGTAATCCTCTACTGTAAAGAGTGCAGAGGGAAAGGCAGTTGGAGAAAAGGGGCATTGCCAAGGGCAGGCAACTAGATAAGGTGCTGGATGGTTCCCAGTCTTGCTTCTGCCGTAAACCTCGTAAATGATAACTTGGGATAGAATTTCCCTACTGGCAATTGGAAAAGAAGTGAGTTTTACAGCAAATCGAGTCAGGCTGACAATTCTCAATGCACAAAACATAGGTCATCTCTGTACCCTGGGTAGGAAGTCACTGTCTGCCTCTCCCTATCTTGTATGCAGCCCAGATCTTCCAGTGTGTCTGGAGTTGACCCACCTCAGTTTAGAAAATAATAAGGAAATTAATGGGCAGATCACATTTACTGAATGCTGATCAGGTACCAGCCACTATGCTCAGTGCTTTATACATACGATCTTATTTAATCTTTGCAAAATGCTCACTGTAGTAATTTTTGGATTTAGTAAATAAAGTTGGAGCTCAGACAAGTTAAGTGATTCTTTTAAACATCTCATAGCTGGTAAAGGGCAGGTCAAGGGCCACAGGTGGAGCTTAGTCGGACCTGTTATCAACGCCTGCTTTTCACAGTTTTGTTCCACCCTCCCACTCCCCTGGAATCCCACCATTCCCTCCACACACTCTTAACATAGATCTTCCAACAATTTTATATGCTTTCATGCCACCTCTCAGTGCTGTGAGTTCCTTGAAGGCAGAAGGCTGTTCCTCTCTGTATCCTCAGTGCTGAGCAGAATCTGGTGAAGTCTAAAAACATAGGACATATTTGGTCAATGAATGGATAAGTAAATTAAACCCACATCTGGTAAGAAGCAGCTTTGTCTTAAGACTCTGCCAGTTGCTGTCCTGGTAATTTCTGCCCTGGCTGAGAAAATTGTCACACTAGGATTCATATTTATTTTTAGATATAGATGCTAAATCAGTTTTCTTGGTAAGAGAATTAAAGAAAATAAAAGCAGCAGCAAGAGGAAGGAAAAGATTCTCTTCAGAAATGGGTGATGCAGGAGGAGGGTGCAAGGTCTTGGTTAGCATCTGAATGACAGGAAGTTAGTCTGCTCAGGACAAATCAAACAAGCTTGCTTTCCTCATGTGTTAGAGCCCAGCGTGAGCTGTTTCCAAGCAAATGAGCAACTGCGACTCCTGGGTATGAGGCAGTTTCCAATGGTTGGGTTAGGGCTGCTTCCAAACCTCTGTCTCATTCTTTCTGAGAGCATTTTGGACAGTACATCTGGTGTCTAAGCACTCTCCTAGAAATGCAGCCGTCATTCTACAGAACACATTGGAGAAGAGCTGTACCCCCATAAAAGAACAAATGCGGTCTGAGTTTTCAAAGATGGAGCTCAGAGGAAGGAGCAGACAACCACTGGGCTGACCCTGTGGGCCCCCAGCGTGGACCACACATGGAAGGGTTCACTCACACCTGGGTCCCCAGGTACGCCAGCAAAAGTTTTTCACCAGCAACTTAGATAGAGACACTGGGGACTTAGACAAGTATGTGTAGCATGTCCTTCATCCTTTATTATCTCCAGGGGTCCAGGATAAATTCTAACAAGTTCCCATGCTAGAATGTGACCCCAAGTATTCCCACCTGAGCCTTGAATTGAAGAGTTTAAAGCTCTTCCAGATATGGACTGGAGAGAGTCTGTTAGTTTGTTAGAGGAAGCAAAACTGGTAGGCAGCTTTACCTGCAGTCTTCCATACTGATCAATGAGCAGTATGTGAGAGCTTGTGTCTTTTGCCCAGATCATTCAGAAGAAAGGTATTTTGGGAATGTAGGTGTATGTGTAGAAATAATGAGAGACAGGGCCATAGAGGCCTACATAGTTCTAACCCTCCCAGCTGATCCATCCGTTTCTGTGTTGTCTGGAATGAGCATTTCACAGATAAATCTCCAGCTGTTAGAAAGATGCTCCCTTCATTTCATTATAACCCAGTGGCCTCTACACTTAGAATACTATATGTAATATTGAATAATGGAAAATACTGGTTGCAAGAACTTAGGACTGAGGTATGCTGGAACACACTGGGTGGGCTGAGTGATCTGTGGAGGCTACTAAATATCTACTGTATTTGTTGGCTGATATCTAAAATTTCCCAATGAAGCTCAATTTTCTCATGTACTGATTGATCTCTTCTAAAAAGGTTAATTTTCTAAAAGACCATGTAATATTATTAGATGAACCTGCTTTTCCACTATGAAATTCTGTAAAAATGTACTTTACTATGATAGTATTAGTCATAGATGGGCACAGATTGGTTTTAGGGAAGGTAAAATCTTTTTAGATTAAATCACATAGAGGGTATGGTTTGAATGCAGCCAGGGACAGAAACAGGACATCTGCTTTTTCTCTTTTCCTGGTGAATCCAGATTAAACAGTCATCCATCTCCATCCCCCACCGGCCTCCTCCGACACACACACATGCACACACACTGCTGTTCACACACAGACCCAGGCCTGGTACAGACATTACTTCCTGTGTCCAGCCAGAGGTTTCCCACAGCTGGAGTGTGGAGCACCTGCGTGGCTCTGCTTTATGTCTGCTGCACTCACTCACAGGCAGGCCTGGTTACCATCTGCACAGGTAAGGCCCAGGCCTGGCCTATAACCACCAACCCCGCTCCTACAGGCACAAAGGCAACCTTGGACATAAAGCAGGCACCACGCCCTACCCGAGGGGGCCTGCTTTGTGTCCACGCTTCCCACTCCCACAGAGAAACCTATTCACTCCTCCCCCTCTCTTTTTGGATAGTCATGTCTTTGTTTTCAGTCGTCCAGTCATTCTGGGAACTGGAGGGGTGAGCTGAGGAGGACTCAGAACTAAGTCATTCACTCATTGATTTAAGAAACTGCTGTGGTCATGCTCTGTGGAGACAAGCTTCGTAGAACTTCAGCCCTGCCCCTAAGGACCTCAGAGTCCAGTGCGAGAGATGAATGTGTAACATCCTAACTGCAGCCTCCACCCAATGTGATAAAGACCCAGTGAATGCATGGGGAGAAAGGGCTTTTGCAAGGATAAAAGAGAAAGCTATAAACTTCATCTTCCAGAATATGGGAAGATTTTACGAAGGCCATAATATCTGAGATAGGCATTGAGGAATGAATATTAAGTGGTTGGACAGAGAAGAACAAAAAAGGTATAAAAAGTCAAAGGTAAGAAATCACAACGGAGTTTTGGAAATGGAAGATTGGAGGATAACAACCCAGAATTAAGGGGAAAATAAAATATTCCCCTACAATGGGGAAAAATGAAATATTAGAAGGATATCAGGAAATCCCAAAATAATTGAAAAATAAAGTAACATTTCTAAATAACCTGTAAATCAAAGAAGCAATCCAAATGGAAATGTACTTTGAATTAAATCAAAATAAAAGTTAACATCAAAATTTGAGAGGAAACTAGTTAAGCAGTACTTAGGAAGAAATTTCTAGCATTAAATACCTATGTCATAAAAGAAGAAAAGTCTCAAATAAATGACCTCAGTCTCTACCCTAAGAAGCAAGAAAAAGAACAAATTAAATACAAATTAAAGTAAGTAGGAAAAAGTAAACAGCAAAGATCAGAAGTAAATGAATTTAACATCAGAAATAACATGAATGGAAAATCTTCCCTCAGAAAACCCCAGATCTAGATGATTTCATTGGTGAATTCTATCAAGTATTAAGAAAGAAATATAACCATTCTGTGTATACTATTCTAGAAAATTGAAAAGAAAGGAATGTTATTTAGCACATACTATGAAGCCAGCATTATCTTGATATCAAACTCAGGAAGAAGCATTATAAGAAAAATACAGACTAATATCTTTCATGAGCATGTGTAAAATTTTAAGCAAAAATTTAGTAAATTAGATACATAAGAGCTAGGTGGATTTATCCGTGGAATGTATGGTTGACAAAATATTACAAAATTTGATGTGATCCCTTTTAAAAAGCTAATAAATGAACATATCAGTTTACTGAGTTTTTAGGAGAAAAGATTAGTTACTTTTTTATATAAGAACAGCAAATAATAAGAAATAGAAATGGAAAAACTACTTATGTGAATATGAGAAATATGAAATTTTTATATAAATCTGAAAAAATGTGAAAGATTTATAAACTGAAAACTACAAAATATGACTAAACAAAATTGTAGAAGGACTAAATAAATAAAGAGATGTATTTTGTTCATGTGTCAGAAAACACTATTTGTTTGGATTTCAATTCCTCTTAAGCTGATCTATTGATTTATTGTGATCTCAATCAAAATATCAGAAAATGTCTTTGTAGAAATTGACTAATTCTAAAACTCATATTGTTTACAAAGGATCTCAAAAAGTAAGGTCTGGAAAAAGAAGAATCAAGTTCAAGGGGTAACAAGTCAGGCAGAAATTTAGTACCAGATAATGGAGAGTTTTAAATTATATATTAGTCATTTAAAAATAAGAATTTCACACAAAAACTTGCACATATATGCTTTTAGCAGCTTGCTCATAATTGGAAAACTTGGAAGAAACTAAGATATACCTTAGTAGATCAATGGATAAACAAACTTAGACACTGCAAGGCAACAGATTATTATTCTAGATAAAAAACAAACTTTCAAGCCATAGAAAGACATGGAAGAATCTTCAAAGCATGTTGCTGAATGAAAGAAGCCAACTGAAAGAATCTAGTTGTAAATTCTAGGTAAATTCTATGACCTCCTGGAAAAGGGTAAAGTACCCACAGTCAAAAGACCAGTGGTTGGGCAGGCCTTAGAGAAGAATGGAAGAGGAAGGGGGAAGCAGAGCACAGAAGATTCTTAGGGCAGTGAGCCTATTTTGTATGATGCTGAAATTGTGGATTCATCATAGTATCGTGCTTTAACCAACACCTCTAGAACTGTATGACACAGAGTGAGCCCTAATGTATACTATGGACTTCAATGATGCTATGTATTGATAATTGATCATCAATTATCGCATGTTTCACAACAATACACCATGTAAATAATTTGGGAAACTGAGTAAGAGATATGAAGGGACTAAGATTAGGTAGCGGGCATATTAGAACACTACATCTTCTGTTCTATTTTACTATATATGTTTACCTAAAATTGCTCTAAAATAGTCTATTAAAAACAGTGAATCATTGAAGAGGCATTTTAATAAGAGCTGGGCTAAACACAGATTTTGAAATAAGAGTTGTAGGGGAGACTGATGAAAGTGCATCAGCTGGGAGGTTGAGGACAACCTGTAAGGCATTCTGGCCTGGTAGGGCAGGGGCAGCAAGAATGCGGAAAAATAACGGGAAGGTAGAACCAGGAGAGCCCAGTGACAGCTTAGCTGAGGCCCTGAAGAGAGAAGTCAGCATTCATTGTGCTGGAAAGAACACTTGATTAGACTTCAGAGGCTTGATCCTGTCTTGGCTGTGACATTGACATATAGTGTGAGCTCTGGCAAATGACTTGGTATTTCTGGAACTTGATTATCTCGGGAATGCCCTGGAGGCATTACTCTGATATACAGGCTCAAGTCCAAACTCTAGAGCTGCTCTGTCCAATAAATACACTATTACCTACTGGAAATGTGGCTACTCCAAATTTAGATGTGCTGCGTATGTAAAACAGCTAAAAAAAAAAACTTAGAAAAATGGACATAAAATATCTCGTTTATAATTTTCATATTGATTACATATTTAAATTGTAATATTTTAGATATGTTGTATTAAACACAATATACAATATTAAAGGAATTTCATCTGTTTTATTTTATATATTTTTAAATGTGACTTCCAGAAGATGCACAACTGCACATGTGGCTTGCAGTTGTGGTTCTCATTATATATCCAAGAAGCAGCACCAGCTTTGAGCTTCACCAGTTGCTGCACTGTGTTCAGGAACATCTACAACTGGCTAAGGGTACATCCTGCTCACACAGACCCATGCCCCACTCAGGATGGGGGTGGGCTGGAGCAAGGCAGAAAAGTTAGGCAAGATTCCAAGGTGATCTCAAGGTAACATAGGAGCTCCCTAGGAGTCATTTTACCACCCACTTGGGAATGTCATCTGGAGAAATCCTTTTAAGTAGTAGCCCAATCTGGAATTTCCCAAAATATCTACATGAAAGGTCAGGATTCCTTCTCCAAATACAGAGATAATCCCAATAACTCTGCTCTTCCTCTGCCTCCAGGTATCAATCATCAGTTTAAACCCTGGCTTGACTCTGTGGCTGCTTCTCCCACCTCACCCCACCCTGATACTTGGCAGTGTGAGGAAACCATAACTGGGAATCGCCATGTTGGTTCAAGACTGACACCGTCGCAGCGAGCACTCACCCTCTCCATCAGGAAGAATGAAGCACCCACGTGCGCTCAGTGCTCCATGGCAACTTCAGTGCGAAGGACCCAGAGTACACACACCCGGTCACTCTTACTTGCTCTGGAAGCATCATATGGTGTGTACTTCTGGCCTGTATCCATTCGGTTGGGTCTTTTTAATGTTGTCCTGGTCATGCCTGACTTAGGTAGAGACCCACATCCTATCCACACCCCCTTACCTATGACAAATAATACTTTTTTTTTGAGGGGATCCTGGGAATGGAATTCAGGGGCACTTGACCACTGAACTACATCCTCAACCCTATTTTTATATTTTATTTAGAGACAGGTCTCACTGAGTTGCTTAGTGCCTTGCCGTGGCTGGGGATGGCTTTGAATTCGCTATCTTCCTGCCTCAACCTCCTGATTACAGGCATGTGCCACTGCGCCCAGCTGACCAATGACACTTATGTAGCCACCTGTCTCCTTTCATGAGTCTTAACTCACAAAACTCACCCCCTTTCCTTTACTGCTGTCATTGAAAGCTGAAGTCCTTAGTTTGCCATTTGATCTTCCATAGAACAACTCTAACCGCCTTACTTGACACATATCTCTTTTCCTCAGAGGAGCAGAGTTCCTTCCTTCTCAACAACAAATTCTTCTACAATGAGAAAAGAATGTGGTGTGGTGGCAGTCATGCCATGTGTGGTTGAAAAAACTAAAGTAATTAGATATAAACAGGACATGTCTAGGCAGTCTCTTGTTTAAGCTCCAACATTCATACACCTTTTGCACTCTGCATGCAGACACACACACACACACACACACACATACCTTAAGTCATCATTTAGTAGAACTATTGCTCCAGGAAGATTTTTCATGATTACAGCATGGATTTATGCCTGGCACCTCCACCAAGCCCTGGCAAATGTAGGTGTATTCGTAAGGGAAAATGAACAACAGAAAGTTTCTATTACAAACTGGTTTCTTCAGGTATTTAGGACATATTCTCAGCTTTCTGTGACCCGTAGGAAGTCCTTGCCCTCTCCCAAGGCCTGGAGCATCTCACTTCCCTCTACATACTGCAGCTCACTAGTCGTCAAGGTTCACAGCTTCTGGTTCGTCTCCTGGCTCAAGCAGCAGGACACAGATTCTCATGGCCCTGTGTTGCTACTTCTGTGTCTGTGTCTCCTGTTCTGTCCCTCCTTGCTAGGTCATGTGCTCTGCAGCTCTTCCCAGGTGATTTTTACATGAACTTTACAGTTTGGAAGAACTGTCCTCAATCCCTCTTCACTGGGTTGTTTCTTATAATGGCCATTCTGAGCCCCTAAGGTTTCCAACACTTTTGCTTCTTCTGTCTCAAATTACCTCCCCACATCTGGTCATCAAACTGAACTGTTTTTTGTTTGTTTCATCCTAGAGCTTGCTTTTCCTAGCCTGTTACTGACAAGGCCTCTTTCCTTCCTGGGCATGAATCTTCCAAGGTTTGAGCATTCATAGGGAGAGGAAAGGGACACATCTTAAAGCCCAGTTAAGTCTTTATCCACTTGCTTAAATTTACATAAGACTCACAGAACGTGGCTTTATGTTCATAAAAATATTGGTTCTTAATTTCCTGAAGATATAAGATGTTAAATTTTTACATTGTGTCTTGATAAACATGACATGAGCATGTTAGATCAAATAACAGTTTTGATGTTAGAATGTAAATTTCCAAACTCCATAAATGCTAATATTGGCAAATAGAAACCTATTTAAATGAAGGAGGCTTTAATAGCCTCTTTTTTGTGTGTGCAACCATCCTCTTGAGGAGTTATTTACCAGGCAACATTTCGCAGCCAAATCCAGAACAGGAAGTGTTGTTTGCACACTCCCACCTCCAGATCCCCACACAGCACAGTGTGGCATTCTGAAAGGCCAGGTCAGCTGGTGTGCACCCCAGGAAATGTAGAAAAGAGCCTTGTTAGGCAATGAAGGCAGTCTTGGCTGAGGGTTTCATTTGTATTATTTAATTTGTAATATTGTTATAATAATATTGTTACATGTAATATCGTAACATTGTTACAATAAACAAAGACTGATGGAGATAGGTTTACTTTGACCTTTTATCCTTTCCAAATGTTCATGAAAGAGAGTGTACACTGGCTTTTGGATTAATCTGGCACCCCCCAGTATGCCAGTTTAATTATAAGGAATCTGTGACCCTTCGAATTATCCTGTTTGCTGGTAAGTTTCTTTTAAATACTCTGAAAGTAAAAGACCATCTCCTTCATATCAAGACAGATATGGATTCATACGTCAGCCCCACATGACAAGTACTATGAATTTGGATGACTAAGTTTCCTGATCTGTTCAACCTGGAACTTGTTGACAATGATGACCTTTAGAGAGGATAAATGCAAAATATCTGGCACACAGTGAGGGCTCAGTAGCAGAAAAACTATTGGGTGGTACTTGGAAGTTGGAGGTAAATGAAACACCTGGGAAAGGAATGTTCCCAGTTCTGCCCTTGAGCATGAGTGATGATCTTAACCACAGAGTGTTCATTTTATGTGATTTTATGTTTGCTAATTAAAATTTTATAACCTTATTTAAATCATGTTCATAAATAGAGATCAAACCATTGATATATACTTTAGATTTCTTATGTAATGAAGGCAATTTGTAAAATTTGGGTTTATGTTTGGATGTGAGAGGGTTTGGGGTAGAGTGGAGAGGCACTCCAATAATCTTTGCCCCATCTCTTCCAGATTGTACTGGAAGGGAGGTCCAAAATTGAAAAAAAAAAATCCTAAATGACTAAGTAATAAGCTTTGATGTTACTCTAAAATGATAAATTAAACCATTATGCTAACCAATTGTGTTTATTTCTGAGAAACTACTTGTCAGATTTTTAAAAATTTTAAAATCTGCCTTTTACAATGCACATTAACATTTTTCATTTTGGGATTCTTTTGTAATTTTGTCCTTTTCTTTGAGAAAATGACTACATTGGAAGATTGACAATACAATTTTCATATATATTTGTATAAGACCAAAAAGCAGGTTCTTCAGATTAAAGAAATATTTACAGGTCCCATTGCTATCTGAGTTCATAATCTCACTTGTTTTGGAGAAGTCTTTTAGGAATTAAAATAGAAATTTTTCCACTCATGCACTCATAACCCACACAAGAGCTAGAAAATGACAAAGATACATGAGACCTTCCATCCCATCTCTTCTTTTTTCCCCATTTAAGATAACAGTCACTCTCAATACTATGCTAATTATATTTTTTAAAGAAAAATTTATTGTTACATTTAAGGACTACAACATTATACACATGTAGATATTGAAATGGTTACAACAGTAACCATTTACTTATTATTATTAATTATTATTATTACTTGTAATAATAATATTACAAATTAATATATCCATTTTCTCACATAGTTACCCATTTATACCTTTTTTAAGCTATTAAAACTTCATCCTTGGGGCTGGGGTTATGGTGCAGTGGTAGCGTGCTCGCCTAGCATGCGGGAGGCACTGGGTTCGATCCTCAGCACCACATAAAAATAAAATAAAGATATTCTGTCCACCTATAACTAAAAAATAAATATTTAAAAAAACTTCATCCTTTAATAAATTTATATATGGAACATAATATAGTGACCAGAAATAAATCAACATGTATATATATATATAATCAACCAATTCTCAACAAGGGCATCAAAATATACAACAGAAAAAAGATAGTTTTGTCAATAATGGTGTTGGGAAAACCAAATATCTCTATGGGAAAAAATGAATTTGTGACTTTATCTTACACCACTCATAAAAGTCAACTCAGAATGGATTAAAGACTTAAACACAAGAAATATTCAGACTCTTAGCAGAAAAAGTAAGGAAAAATCTTCCTGACCTGCACCTTGTGAACAATTTTTTGGATATGACATCAGAAGAACAGGCAAAAATAAAGAAGTGAGACTACATCAAACTCAAAAGTTTATGTACAACAGAAACAATGAGCTGTACAGGCCCTACAGAAGGGGAGAAACACTTGAAAACCATAATCTGATGAAGAGTTAATGTCTAAAATCTGATGAAGAGTTAATGTCTAATGTCTACATAGGAAAGTTATGTCAGGTTCATTCCACTGTCTTTCCTATTTGTATCCTCATTCCTTTCCCTTTATTCCCCTTTGTCTAAACCACTGAATTTCTATTTTCCTCTCCCCTCTCTTATTGTGAGTTAGCATCCACATATCAGAGAGAACATTTGACTTTTGATTTTTTGAGTGGCTTATTTCACTTAGCACGGTAGTCTCTGGATCCATTCGCTTACCACCAAATGTCATAAAGTCATTCTTCTTTATGGCTGAGTAGGATTCCCAAATAACTTGATTTTCAAAATATGGTATAAATATGCAATGAAATGTGATTCAGCTTTAAAAAAGGAGATTCTCCATTTGTGAATCTGTGAATATGAATGGACCTCAGGGACATTATGCTAAGTGAAACAATCCATGTGCAAAAAGACTAAGGCTATATGAGCTCACATGTAAGTGGAATCTAAATTAGTCAAACTCATAGCAACAGAGTGGAGAACAGTGGCTGCCAGAGACTAGAGGAAGAGAGCTGTGGGCTGATGTCAGTCAAGAATGCTGTTTCACTTATGCAAGATGAGTAAGTTCTGGCAAGCTAAATCATAGCATGGTAACTCCAGGTAACTCTGCTCTACCGTAAACTTGAAGTTTCTGAGAGGATAGAGTAGATCCTAAGTGTTCTTATCATACACACTCACAACTCTCTGAGGTTTTGTGTATCCTTAATTGTGGTAATTATTTCACAATGTGTAAGTATAACAAGTCATCCAGTTTTATACTGGATATACATTCAATCAAAATTGTTGATTGGGAATACTCTACGTTTTGCTAAGAGGCTCAGTATAAAAACACTTTCTACACAAGCAAGTGATGGTAATATTGTATGTGAGAATTTGTTGTCTGTGTATGCTATGATTTAACCTTAAATACCAGTTATTATACTATTAGACATCTAATGTCAACATATAAAAATTAAAGAAAGATTAAGATAAGCAAGTATATTCTACAAAACAGAAGTTGCTTTCTTAGTGAAATGACTGATGCTGTTTTCTTGAATCTTGCTGGTGGCTTCTGTTGAATTGCTATCATGTGTGACCTCTGTGGGACAAGAAGGCTTTAAACCACCTGTGATAGGATGTTCCATTTTCCTTTAAGTTGGATCTGAGAATGGATATCCATGACATAGAAATAATGAACACAATGATACAACTCAGAAGCATCATTAAACTTCCCAAGCCAGCAAAACTGTGACATTATAGGGAGCCACACCATATCTGAATGTCTTTGCATTTGACTGCGAGGGGGTATAAATGGAAGAGGCAGAGTTACCCAACTCACATGAAGGGGTCAGAGAAAGCATCTTAGAGGAGATGAATTTTAAAGGATCAGTAGGATGTAGCTTGATGAGTTGTCAGTACAACACAAGGCAACTATCATGGATAGATCTTATGGAGCTTTAAATGATGGCTCATTGTCCTCTTGTGGTTTGGGAGGCATTGAAATCATCACCCAGTTACAATCCTTGGTGTGACAGCATGAGGATCCTGCCACCATCGTCATCACCCCTGGAAACCACCCTGGCAGTAGTAAGTACATGGAAATATGAACTCACACACATTCATTCAAAGTGACAGTCATATCAAAGTAGATGGCTTCACACCAGGGACAAAGGGCAAACTGTAGCCACAGACTGTCTGCCAAAAGGGTGGTTTTCCAAAAAAATTCCCCAAGGTCTCTTTCCTTACCAAGGGTGAAGTGTTCCAGTGCAGGATTATGCCACATGTTTCCATTCGAGCAGATGGCAGAAAGGTTGGTCTGCAATGTGGAACTTGTTAAGGGAGAAGGCCTGGCTGATACAGATCAAGAAGGCAGCTTAAATTTACTTAGTGGTGAGATGGTTTGTAATCCATTCATGCTTGTGAGTGTAATGCCTTCATAATTACTTGTAAATCGATTGAGAGCCTCCAGAATCAGCTCATGGGAAAAGGCTGCTTATCCATGCTATGCTAGGCTTCTCCTGAACACTCCAGACAATACATTTGAATCTTTTCTAAGCCATTGAATCAAAAAATATCACTCTGCCTCTTACAGGGACAGGGGTCAAGGACCTTAAAAGGTTGCTTTTAGGAACTGACTTAATGGTCTCTAGGCACAATATCATGACCAATCACCACTAAAATATGACCATAGTCACTTCCTTGGATGTTAGATTCTACAATGACACACTATGCTTTGCTATTGTAGCAAGTGACTCCCAAATCTCAGTGATTTCTGATAAGAAAGGCTTATTTTTCTCTCACATGAAGTTTACTCTGCACAACTTTCTAGGGCAGCCATCCTCCATGGACTGGCTCAGCAGTCCAGGATATTTGAGTTAATGGCATCTCCACATCATCACACATGTCCATAAT
This sequence comes from Geosciurus inauris, assembly GCA_004024805.1. Classification (NCBI taxonomy): domain Eukaryota; kingdom Metazoa; phylum Chordata; class Mammalia; order Rodentia; family Sciuridae; genus Geosciurus; species Geosciurus inauris. The sequence goes on from PVHX01015672.1 coordinate 27,162, forward strand.
CTCCCAGGCAGGGAAACAGTGCTGGATGGTTATGCACTTACAACTGAAAGCACAGAAGTGGCTCACGTCTGTTCTGTTCACATCCCAAGAGTCTGAATCTGTCATAAGATCTGGAAGAGTGACCAGGAAGTTCCTCCCACGTACCAAGGGGAGGAAAATGGTTAAAGGCAAGAATTCAAGGCCTATTTCAGCACAAATGGTTAAAAATTTGCAAAGCAACTTTATACAGCAGGAATAATGTTCTTATTTCAAAGCTGAGAGACAATATAGATTAGGTGCTGAGAGCACAGGTTTAGAGTCAGCCTTGGATCCTCAATGTGCAATCTTTGAAAGTTTAGACATTAATCATGAAAACTATTTTCTTTTTTGTGAATTTATAGTGACACTGTCCTGTCTAGGTAGCTTGAGGTTTCAATTCAGGAGGTACAAATGGATAGCATAGATTCTGACATATAAGTGCTCAAAAAACTCTTCATATTATTAGCAGGACACTGATTATCTGAAGTTAAGAAATAGATGTCTGATGAGGAGAGATAATTCATCTGAAATACTTTAGTGGAGCAATTTCAATCCAGAGAAATGTTAATTCACTTTGGTCTGAAAACACACATTTGCCCAGTTTCCAGGCTATACTTCTCCCCGCTGCCTCAAGGTACTTCTTGCTTTGACACGGATGAGCACCTGCTCTGTGAGCAGCCTCCCTCCCACACAACCTGGTGTCCCCAACCAGACTGTATCTCTAGGAGACTTAAGTTAAATCACAGTTGCTCCAGCATTTAGCACGGAAGTCCAGCAACCCTGCATGCATCATGAAGTGGGATCCAGTCCTCACTGCACATCCGTTACTTAGGGAGCTTAGTCACTTAGATTCTCACCCATCAACTATGGGATATTGGGAATGTGTGTGCTATAAAAATATAGTTTTTATATTTTCATATTTCATATGGAAGTTTCTGTTCTTACTTCACACTGCAGTGGGATCAAATAAATTAAAAGATTTCAAAAACCCTTTGAACACACAAAGGACTGAAACTCTGGATGTAGATGTTGCTATGAGGACTTAGAGACAGAAGAGTGTTCCAAATAGCAAAGGAGCAGACAGCATGAGGACTCAGATCAGGGTGGGACACCTGGGTCTGGTTTCAAGCAGGGACCTACAGTGGGAGCAGTTACTGGTCCAAATGTCGTGGGTACTTTAGATACTTGTGCACCCTGGTCATCACCTAGCCTGACTTGCTGACTGCCTGTAGCTGTCACCCAGATGGCCTCCTTTTGAAAATAGATGAGATGTATATCATGAGCATTAGAACTCTTTTTCTCAGGCAAACATTTCTTAGCACACAAAAGCATGATAGAAATTTGAACTTAGTCATAAATACAAATCTATTATTAGGAAAGACACTGTTAAGAAAATTCAATAAATTGCTGACTAGGAGAAAAAAAATTGTACAACAAATATTTGCCAAAATGTATTGTGTCTGTACTAAAGAACTGTATAGCTAAAGAAAAAGCAATGGCATCTTCATTTTAAAAATATTTCTATTTTCATTGCCATAGTAATTATACGTATTTATGGGATGCAATGTGGAATTTCAGTACATGTATATAGTTTGTAATGATCAGATCAGAGCAATAGACATATTTGTCACCTCAAACCTATGTCATTTCTTTATGTTGGGAGCATTCAACATCCTCTCTACTAATGTAAAAATAGTATGGGCACTCGAACAATAATTATTCCAATCAATAAGAGATTTTTTTGGTGTCCTCTTCACTTTGTTTCATTAATATTTTGTAAATTTCAGTGGTTAAATTTATTTCAAGGTATTTTATCTTTTGGTAGCTATTGTGAATGGGATTGCTTCCTTGATTTCTTTCTCAGCATTTCATTGTTGATGTATTAAAAAATATAATGGCATATGTGAATTTCGCTTTCTACAACCTTACTCCCATTAATCAGTTTTAACAGTTTTTGACCAGGTCTATGTTTTTTCTGTGTATAAAATTGTGTCATCTGCAAACAGGGATCATTTGATCCCCTCCTTTCCTATTAGATGCCCCTTAATTCTTTCCTTCTTTGCTTTTGTTTTCCTTCCTTCCTTCCTTCCTTCCTTCCTTCCTTCCTTCCTTCCTTCCTTCCTTCCTTCCTTCCTCTTCTCCTCTCCTCTCCTTTCCTTTCCCTTTCTTCCTTCCTTCCTTCCTTCCTTCCTTCCTTCCTTTCTTTCTTTCTTTCTTTCTTTCTTTCTTTCTTTCTTTCTTTCTTTCTTTCTTTCTTTCTTTCTTTCTTTCTTTCTTTCTCTTTCTTCTTGCTCTGGCTAAGATCTCCAATGTTACTTTGAATAAGTGGTGAAAATGGATGTTCTTGTCTTGTTTCTGATCTTCAAGGAAACTATTTCATTATTTTCCCATTCAGTGTGCTGTGTGCTGACGGTTTGTTCTTATGACATTTCCTGTGTTTGGGTACATTCCTTCTATACCTAAGTGTTTGAGGATTTTTGTCATGAAGTAATATTTAATTTTACTGGCTGCATATATTGAAATGGCTGTTTGTTTTTATCCTTCATTCTGCTAATGTGGTGTATTATATTTATGGATTTGAGTATGTTGAAACATCTTTGTTTCAATCTCTGGGATGCATTCTACTTGATTATGGTATATAATCATTTTATGTTGCAGAATCAGAAGGATGAATTTCTGCTTATTCTTTTTATATATTTGTCTTGGCTCTTCTTGATAGTATGGAGGCTCCTCAAAAAATGAGAAATAGAACTACCACAATTCAGCAATTGTACCTTCAGGTATTTATCCAGTTGAATTTCAATTCCACTGAATTGAAATCAGTGCTAATAGGTATTAGTACCCCTATGCTCATTGCAGCATTATACACAATAGGCAAATGTTGGAGGCAACCTGAATATCAATAAGTAGATGAGCAGATAAAGAAAACATAGGAAAATATGGCATACATCCAATGGAATATTATTCAGCCTTTAAAAAGAAGGAAACTCTGAAGCATTCAATAATATGAATTAATCTTGTGGCTATTATGCTAATTGAAATAAGCCAGACATAGAAGTCAAGAGCTTTATCATTCCAATTAAGTGGAGTGTCTCAAAGGGACAAATTCATGGAATCCAGAGTGGAGTGTTTGCTACTAGGGTGTTATGGGGAGGGGAAGCTATTATTATGGGTTGCTATTCAATGGGCTTAAACTTTCAGTCAAGGAAGATGCAAAAGCTCTAAGTAACTGATGTACAACATTATGCCTGTAGTAAACAATGTATATGGTACACTTAAAATTTTGATGGGTATCATGTTATGTGTACTTACCATAACAAAATAAAATTTAACAATTTTTTATTTCAATAGAATTCAATTAAAGTGTTGTGATTTTGATTTAGAATTGCGTTGAATTCATAAATTAATTTGGGTTGAATTGTCATGTGTTATATTTTAAATATTCTTGCTCATAAATATGGTATCTGTGCTCATGTACAATGTTCTTTAATAACATTTCTTTTTTCTACAAAATTTAACATGTATTTATTTGAACTGATTCCTTGGTATCTTATAATTCTCATTGCTCTTGTGAATGTTATGCAAATATATTTAATTGTATTTGCAAATTGATTATTTCTAGCATTTAAGAACTATGTCAATTTTTGTAAATTTTCTTATAACCAACCAGCTTGACTTATTCTTCTGTCTTTTATAAGACTCTGCAGAATTTTTTATGAAACCACATCATCAATCAACAGTAACATTTTTCTTTAATAGTCTTTATTTTTAATTGCTTTATTGGATTTATTAGGATTGTTGGTATAATGTGGAATAAAAGCAGTAATAACAAGCACTTTTCTCCAGGTTCAAAAAGCATATTTCTAAAATGTCATCAGAACATCTTATTACTCATAGGTTTTCTTAGAAGTACTTATCAAATCAGGGACAGTCTGTTCTATTCCTAGTGTGTTAAATATTTGTGCCAAAAATTAGATTTTAAACTTTCAAATACTTATTTTTTGCACATTACAGCAATCACAGAGCTTTTCCCCTGACAACATGATGAATTATAGTCAATCATTTATTCCTTTCACAAATATTTCTTGAGTGCCTATGGTTTAAATCAGGCATTAAGGAAAGAGAACCAGAAGAACAGAAGATATTGGTCAGAGAATTGAACACACGCCTCTGGGATTGCATGGAAATTTCAATTATAGAAATATAAATTTTGGTGTGTAACCATGAGAATGGGAGCCTGATATGGCATGTAGGACAGGATTACCCAAGAAGAGATGTTCAAGGAATAAATGAGTTTTGGGAGGATCATCTGCATACACTTTGGAATCATCAGCAATGGAGATGGGAAGAGTGTTGCAGGCAGGGAGCCACGGGCTAGAGTCACAGAGACAAAGAGGGAGCAGCGAATGACGGTAACAGGGAGGGTGGCAGCAGTATCATGGATGCCATGGGAGTCAAAGCAGGGAGCTTTAAGGAAGTAGGAAAGAATGATGATTCAGAAGTGGCTGGGTACATGGAAGTGGCATCTCAGGGAAGAGTCAGATTGCTTATAAGATCAGGAAGGTAAGGGATGTTTTGAGGAAATTTGAGTTCACTGGCAATTTTTCTAACAATGGACAGTGGATTTTAGAGACCATGATAGAGGGAATTCAAGAACTGAGGGTGGCTTAGGAGATGGGGATGGAACAAGACTTATTTGAAGAACATTATGGAGGCTAGAGGGAAGGAGTTGAGGGCAACTCTGGAGTCTGGGTCTCCCACTGGTAACTGGGCATACCAGGCACCATGATGTTTGCCTCCTCAGATACATCTTGAAAAACAGAGTGGCACATACCCATGAGGAAAGGAGAGGGTGGCCATCAGGGTTCTATTTTGACCCTTTTCTAACGAAAAGGCCAGCATGTCTGGGGTGCTGACTTGATTGAACTTGGAGACAGTCCTCCCTTAGAGCAGGTGAACTCCTCTTGATTCCTGATCATGGAGGAGGAAACTGAATTCCTGGGGATACTCACAGTTCCAGAGAGTAGGGCTCCCTTTTGGTCTTTTTGGAGGAGAGAGGCCTGTGTTCTACACTCATGGACTAATGATAAAGAATGACTGGGAAAGCCTGGTTTACATCAAATGTGAGACTATCTTCCTGGCCTTTGGTAATGGTGAGATGAGAAAGGCAGAAAGATTTTGTTTACTTTATGTGCATGATATTAGCCTCTGTTAATAAGTGGAATTTGTATACAGTTTCCATTGTCATGTATTGGAATCAAGGTCATCCTAGCCTCATAAAGTGAGGGCGGGAGAATTCCTCCTTGGACTGTTCTCTGGAACAGTTTGTGTAAGACAAGGCTTTTGTGTTCCTTGAAGGCTTAGTAACAGTTGTCTATAAAATTGGGCCTGATGGTGTTGATGTTTGAGTTTTGGGGAAGGGAAGATGTAAAAAAAGTAGAATTAGTGAAATGGACTTAACTCTCATTTTTTTTTTTTTAATAAAGAGTGTCTAATTTTTCTTAATCAGTATTGAAAATTTACTTATTTTTGTCTATAAAACTGTTTATCTCATCTTAGAAATTTAATGTCACAAACTGTTTCTGACATTCTGTAAAGATTGGAAAACATCTCTGCTCTACCTATAGTTATATTCTTCCTTTTATTTTATCTTCTCTTGACTGGTTTTATGATGGATTAGATTATTTGTCTTTCAGTGACTAAGTTTTGCAATTATTGCTTTACTCTACTGTATTTCTCTATATTATTTTTTTTCTCCAGCCTTCCTTCTTAAATTGCACATTTAGCATAGTGCAACTTAAGAAAGAAAGTGAGAGAAAGGAAATAATACAGACAAAAATGCACACACACACACACACACACACAAATATATATACAGGCCCAATATAATCTATGTGTGCATGTGTATGTTTTTAGGTACACATATTTCTCTAAGTATTGGTTTAGTTGTTTTTCATAAATTTTATGGGGATTATTTCATATGGGATTATTTCAGTCTTTGTCTTTTTATTTCTGGCAAACAAGCATTTCCTTTATTTATTTTTTTTTTGGGTAGGCTTTCTTATATATTTTACTTGTGGCAAAGAGATTCCACTTTTGGTCAATCTACTGTGCAGCTGGGATTGAATGACTAATATATCTCTTAAGAGTTAATTTTTTAAAAAATTTTGTACAAAGAGTGGAGAAATAACATACCATTAATATTGAGCTTTCTGAAAAATGAGGTCTCTAAGTCAGAATAGAAGTAAATAAGTTTATAAACAGGAATATTTATTTATAAGTTTTCTTAATGGTCATTCTACATCATGACTCAAGTGGGTGGGAACATTTTGGATTCTTCATTTGTAAATTGAGAATGAGAGTCTTTCGTCCATTGCACATTGATGAAGACAGAGGAAAAACACTTTAAAAAGTGGGCATAGTTTTATAACACAACAGAGGAAAAGTTCTGGTTTTCAAGTGTTTGGAGTCAGGAGTCAGATGTAACAGGATGTTAATGTGTTTTGTACAGCAGATAGCAATATATACCCAACACTGATTTTGATTTTATCTATCTGTGGGAAGAGCTACATAAACCCTTTAGGTTTTTACAGTCTAAAGAATTTAGCACATTTGGAACAAGTGCTGAATACTGTCAGTATTCAGTTAGGTGATATTGAAGGGTCAAAGCTTGTGAATGGATTTGAGTGGAAGGGAATGAAGAGCTGGTTGGGTGAATGACATGAGGAGTCTATTTGGATTACTTCGGGGCACCTTGGAAGACTTGCCACACCCTTGTCTGTATACACATTCTGGTATTCAATTTCTTTACATTATTTGCATTAGCAAAAATACATGGTTAATCAAAATTAACAAAGACAAAATTAACAAAAAAGACATGGTTAATCAAAATTAACAAAGTTCAATGTTTATACATAGAATGATAGAATGCAGACTTTATCACTAGATGGTAGGTGTGTTTGCCAAGTTCTAAGCCATAGCTATTTGCTTTTTCAGCCCAAAATTCTACTGATACAAAACATCTTAAAACTGAACTTCTCTCAAAGGGATTATCCAGTTTATAGTAGCTAAATAGTATCTTTTGATACTTACAGATTATTGTCTCTGGTTGGAGATGTGCACTTATTAATTTCTATGCATTTTGGATATTATAATTTGCAAATGGTTATTACCATAGTGAGAACTTGTCTTGCTGTCTATTTATTCTACTCTATCCCTATATCTGGACACACGTTATTAAATATTTCTCATGTTAACATAGTTCTTATTAAATGATACAAAACTTATTTCTATAGTATTATTAGTCTAATTATACATAAATTTGTCCACTTATTAATGAACAATTAAGAATAGAGAAGTCATTATCCTCCTGGGTTTGCTCCTAGCCTCCATACCACAGAAAGCCTACTCTGGTAACTCAAGCTTACAGAAAACGTTCTCAATCACCTAAAGTGTCTTCTCAGGCACTGAACACACCTGTCTTCTGCCCTGTCCCTTATTACTAGGCAATTTCCAAGTGAATGTGCCATAACATTCATAATCCTTTTCTAGATCTATGAAAAGGAAGCTTGTAAAATTTAATGCTGGTATCTCCCTGTTGAGAGCTAACATATCAATGTATTTACAAATTCAGTCTAGCAGCCTCCCAGCTGTTCACTTAGACGCTATTGCCTTGAGCAACCCCCTCCAGTCATCATGTCCTGTGGGAGAACAGTGTCCTCTGCAGATGTATTTGCAAGTTTTTAAGACCTTGAGTTTCCTCCATGAGCTCTCATGAGCTCCCTGTATATACTCAATTTTATTTTTCCACATTACCTTTTCTCCATTCACTTTATTTTTATTTTTTATTTATTTATTTTTTAAAATATTTTTTTAGTTGTAGATAGACACAATGTCTTTATTTTATTGCTTTGCATGTGGTGCTGAGGATCGAACCCAGGGCCTCACACATACGAGGCAAGCGCTCCACCGCTGAGCTACAATCCCAGCCTCTCCATTTACTTTTTAAAATCTTAATATTCAAATAAATGAGGGACCCTCAATCTTTTCTCCCTCATACTGTTCCCTAAATCCTGTCATTTCTTTCCAACAGTCCCTTCCCTGAATTAGAAATCAAAAGACTCTATTTTGGTAATAAAATAATGTTGAATCAACTGACCTTAATTAAAACTCTGTTGATTGAATCATTTCAATGGCATACAAAATTTCTATTCCAAAAAAATTTCCTTGGTCATTTCACCAACTAAGACTCCACATTCTATCCTTTCTCCACTCCTTCCCCTGCATCACAACATGCCACCAACTTCTCCACAACCCTTCCTACTGTCTCATGCAGGGCCCATTCAGTCTTCCCTGGTCTGACTCCAGGTTTGGTTCCTGATCTGTATATACTTATCCAAAAACACGTTGGCATCCTCCACTAAATGAAAGTGAGAATTATTCTTTCTTGACCAGTCTTATACAAAGACAAGAGCCAGAGCAGAGAGTTGTTGCCTATATGATATGAATTGCCACCCTTCTTTCCTTTAGTGAGGCAAACGATTTCTCCAAAACTGAAAGATGAGTGTGTAGTGAATGTTGCTTCTGGAATGACATCTCCAAAATGTCTAGGACCATATATTTATAAGACATTTCATTAATTTTAGTAACACTTGCTGATCTTTGTAACAGAATTCCATGGAAGGGTATATCTGTGGACTAAAGAAATATGAGGCCAAAAATGTGCTGATTATCAGAAGTTATGGTATCTTGGTTATTTTTAGAGATGAACATCCTGACAACCACAACACAGGGGAATCTGGTGACCTACATCACAGATCAGAGGAAGCTTGCTCATTCCTCAACAGACATTCAATTTTTAACATTTAGTCCTAACTATATCCTGCAATCAGATATGGGATATGGTTATATTTTTAACAATAGTTTTATAGCAAATTCAGATCATTTTTCATATAGAATGTGCTTTTATGACTCCTTCCTAAAAGCCAAGGTCATGGTGTTCTTGGTAGAGGGCATTCTGTTGTGGTTAAGGTAATTGGTTCAAAAAAAACCCCCTGGTTAGACCAAAGAAAGTGTCAAGATTCAGAACTCAGTTCCACTGAGACACCACAATACTGTGCACTGAAACCTCTCTATTCAACCAATGTTTGACCTTAATGCGAGTCCAACTTGTATTTTATTTCACGGTGCTTAAATTCTTGGGAATTTGAATAATTCAGACAAACCAACAGAATTCTGGAATTCTGAGCTTCTGAAGACAGTATGATATTTACATAGCAGGTTCTTGGTTGGAAGTTCCTGTAGCCAACATCCTGCTCTAACACTATAGGGCTACTAGATGAGCAATTTGGGACTGGAGGACATAAAGTGCATTCTATAGGAACTACTCATTCAGTAGGAACCGTCCTCTGGCCCTCTCTGTGCAGCCTGCCAGTGGAGGAGCCCTCTTTCGCATAGCTCAGAGCTGAGCTCAAGTTGGAGAGGTGACCATACAATCAGCCTGCGCAGTGGGATCTGGGAGCATCTCAGCCTGGGGAACCCCTGGTGGGACAGCCACTTCAACGCTTGCACAGCTGTGCTGCAGTAATGCTCTCGGGTTGGCCCATCACACGTATGACTTCATAAGGTTCAGACCTCAGGCCTCAAATACTCTTTTGTTCCACTTTCCTTCTTTGTATGTTTGACTCAGTAGCTTTGTTTATTTTTTTAAAATACTTCCTTTGGTTTGTGTTTCTTGGCATGGTCTAGCCTGGATTTTTTTAAAGTGCAATCTTCCTGGGACCCCTTTGCCATTACATCAGCCACATGCTGCAGAAGGACTACAAGCTTTTAGCTGACTTCTGCTGCCCAAAGATTGGGACAGCACTTGGGATCATGGGGACACCTCTTCACCTGAAGGATGAGGACTCACAGGGGACACTGCTTTCTAAAGTCTAAAGTTCCCTTAATTATTGTCAACGTGATGAACCCAAGCCAAAGAAATCCTACATTATCGCCTTCCAACCAAGCTTTTTGACCACTGACCTCATCAGTACTGAGTTTTAGAAATTACAACTTTTCTGACTTCATATTTGAAGTTTTACAACTAGGAAGGCATTGCTAAGGAAGCCAGGCAAAACACAAGCTCTCCCTGGTAACTCCAAGTCCCAGAGACAGGCTCAGGGTTTCTTTACATAGACCTACAAGCTCCAGCTCCCCCATCCCAGGAAAGACACATAAGCCCTTCTCCAAGATGGTCAGCATTCCAAGGCAACCAGTCCTGCAGGTTCCCTGTGTGCAAATGGCCACTATCCTTTCTTGGAGCTCAACTCCAGGCTGGAAGCTCTTGGCTCCCTGAGCATCCCCTTCAAAGAAGAAAATACTGGTGCCTCCTGAACCAACAAGAAGATATGTTTGAGTAGCGGTGATGAAATGTCTTCTATAAACATTCCCTACCTACCCGCCTCCTCTTTCCAGGACTGATTCACCACTGAAATATTTGTGTCACCCAGGTTCAAGTATATGAAACCAAACCCTTTGGTATCCGCAGTTCTTAAGTGCCACAGAAAACAGCATGAACTTCATCAGCTAGGGAGGTCATTAAATAAGCAAGGCAAGCTGCTGGTCTCCAGCAGGCTCACTTCCCAGTGAACTAGAGCTGAGACTGGGGCATTCTAGATCAGATCAGTGGTGCATACTGGGATTCCAGTTGCAGAGTGAATTCTCCCCAATGTTCCTGGCCTTGCCCACCTAGCATACACGTTTTTCAGCTAAAGAGATCAGCCCCTGGTACGCACTAATGTGTTATCTTGTTCTACCAACAGCAGGCTCTAAAATCCATCAGTTCAAGATCTTCTCCCTCAGAGCTGGGACCCTAATTCAAGTTTACTTTTGTGCGTTTATACGAAGATAGTTTTTTTTTTAAAAACATACATTTTCAGAATAAGAAAGATTTCAAAGTTCTGGTCTAATTATTTATTTTTGGCAGGGGTCAAGGAGGAAAGAAAATAATATAGAGAACATTAGAACCACCCAATCTATCTAGGTATGTATTTTCAGAAAAAAGAAATGTAAATAAATAGATTCTTCCCAGCCTAAGTCAAACACTAACCCAAGTATCTCTGTAAACAAGTCCACCAGGTGAGCCTTGTTGTTGGGAAAGGCACCATTTCTAAAGTCTTAGTCCAAACTTGACAGGCCAGAGGAAGGAGGAGTTATAGCCCCTTTCCACAGAACCTTCAATTTTATTTCCCCCTGAATTCCACGTTAGATAAAATCATTACCTTCTCAGGACAATCTGTAAATGCTCAGGTCACTTCTGATTTAGCTATAGAATGTTTTTATTATTGTCAACACAATGCAAGTCAATGCTTTTGGCTATTATTCTATTGTAAATATTATACAACATCTTCACTATTGGCCAGGAACAAGTTTCCAAGCTAGAGTTTTGAACATTATTTTAAATAGGGTGATAAGAAATAGATGCTTATTACATATGGAAAGAACAGTTAGTAACAGCTGATGATGTGAAGTTTCAAAGGTCTCTTACCTTCTAATCTTCAAAAATTGAGTGTGCATTACAAATCTCCAAGAGTTGAAGTATGCTACAGTTCTCAAATTTATTTTACAAAGTAAGTTCTTTTTTCAGAGCTATTAACATCTCTTAAAACATTGAACTATGGAACACAGTTTTATTACATTTTTGGTTAAGCAGTATTTCCTTGACATAATTAAGCTAATGCAGTCAGTGTTAAGTTCTACTAAAGGTTCCATAAATTTGATAGAAGAAACTCATGTCATTGTTTTAAAAGATATTTTTTAGTTGTTGATGGACCTCCATCCTATTCATTTATTTATATGCAGTGCTGAAAAATGAGCCCAACGCCCCACAAAAGTGAGGCAAGCGCTATCCCACTGAGTCACAACCCAGTCCCCCATGTAATTTTAATAGTGTTCTTTATGGCCACTATGCAGAACATTTTTAAAAATAGTGTCTTGAGAGAATGCAATTTTATATGAACTGTCCAAAATGCGAGGAAGCAAGCAAACAAATAATCTGGCCATGAAACACTGCTTTCTTGGGCTTAGCACTGCTGGTGTGTAGCACATATCATATTATGCCCTATGAATTAGAAATACTTGTGTGGCCAACTTGGGAGGCTGATCACTGAATATAAAATTTCATTTATAAGAAAATCTGCTCTGAATTATAAATGGCTAACTTACCATTTCATCTTGGAGAAATGACTTCTTTATTTATAAGATGTCACCACCTGTGATGGAAAGTTGAACTTCCTACTTCATGGATGTTTAAGCACATGTTCTCTCATTCAAACTTCACATTCCTTATCTATGTGAGTCTGGATTAGTGAGGTGAGCCTGTCCCCAGAGCTGTGGTCCAAATCCAATGTGAAGAGGAAAATCCTCTTTCTGCTTCTGCATTTCTGTCCCTCCTGCAGTTGCAGTCACACCTGCTCATGTTACTGCTAAATTAGTCAAACTGCTGGCATGAGTTTGCTACTCAGACCAGGGCAACTTGTCCCTTGCAGAATTGAGGGGCTGCCCTAGGCTCCTTTTAATCTAATTGTTTTAATTCAATTTAATCTTCCCAGTAAATATTTCTCTTCTGCTGCAGCAAAGTGTGAATCAACTAAGTAGTTTGTAATCTATGCATTACAGTTAACAGGTCTCCACTGGTCAATTCAGTGACATGTGAGGTAGGTTTGCTTTTGCTGAACAATTGTCACAGCTACCCAGAAGGGAAAGAATTTCATGTGACAGTAGTAACAGAAAAAATCATAGTGTCACTCAGCAAGCATTTGTTGGGTGCTGATAGCTTTCCATTGTTCTCATTATACCTGGCAACATAGGTATTTTTACTCCTACTGGATAGGTGGGTTAATGAAGGTGCAGAGGGCTGAGAGAAGTGCCTACGGATTTCCAGGTGTATTTGGTGCTAAAACGCTTGTTCCTGCAACATATAATCATCATTCTGCATCTGTAAAAGTGACCTGCAAATTTTTAACCTTTTCAGTTCTATGACTCAAGAGTCTTGACTTGACTCAATGGATTTGGCTGGGAATGTTTTTTTCTAATGTCTAGCATCTCAGAACCAATTTCGAATTGGATCTTTCAAATCAAAATTCCCACAAAGACACAGGAGATGAAAGTGCATACCTCTACCAACATGCAGCACAAATGTCTAAACTTTATTCACAACTGGGAAGCAATTACATGGTTGACAGTCTGTGAGTCTGTTTGACAAAACATCGTCTGAGGCCTGATCTTGTGTGTTAGTCCGCTTTTCATTACTGTGAAAAAATACCTGAGATAATCAACTTATAAGGAGGAAAGGCCCTGATATTAAAAGTCCTATCACATTCTAATAGTGCCACAGGCTGAGGATCAAGCCTTCATCACTTGGGCCTTTGGGGACATTCAAGATCCAAGCTAAAGCATCATGTTGTATTGCCAGGAACAGTGAGAACCTGCTCTCACTAAAACTGCAGGAGGTCCATTTCCTTTTTCCACTATCTGTCTATCAATTCAGAATAACCAAAGCCTTTCCATGACTCAAGGCCTCTCTGCTCCACAGGTTGAGCTACAGCCTGGGTGAGAGGGTTTGATAAGAACGGGATAGAACAAGGAAGAGGAGAGGAGGGCCAAATGTGCTAAGCATTTTTCATGGGAGTAGAATCAAGATGACGGTAGTCATGATAATTGCACTTTATTGAATGACACATAAAACAATTCCTTTCCAAAAACCAACTTGTAAGTTTGTATTACTCAGAACTTAGAAAATTTAGAAAATGTGTACTTTTTTACCCCTTTGTTTAAGAGTTAGGATGATTGATCTGAGGTAAGCAAGAATTGACTCTCAGTCCAATCTTCAGTAGCTATATGACCTTGATAACTCATTTACCTTTCATGAATTTAAATTTACTGAAATGCATAATAATACCCCTTTTTGAGGGATTCTGGTAAAAATAAAATGAGTTAGTACATGTGGTATGCATGGTGTGGCAGATAGTTTTCATTCAAATTTGGTAACAATGATAATATTTGAGGCCCTCTTCTCATATTGCAAATGGATTACAAAATAATCCTTCAAGATAAATAGAAGAAAGAGACTTTATATGTAGTAGCAGCAAGGGCTGGATTTATATGAAGTCTGATCACTTTTGAGTTAAAACCAACTAGTGCTTGATTTTAAATTATACCTCCATGTTTTGTCTTGACTTTGTTAGACTGATAGACATATGTTTAAAAATATTTTTGAAAATCTTAAAAGTAATCATTAAGAGAATTAAAACCAGATATGTACCTATTGAAGTTTGTGGAAAAAAACCAAAGATCTCAAATTTGGAAAAATAAACGAAACATGAACTGTGTTTCACAAATATAAAGCACACTGTGTTAGTCAGCTTTTGTGTCACTGTAACCAAAACACCTGACGAGAACAACTTAGAAGAAGAAGAGTCTATTTTCATTCCTAGTTCAGAGGTTTAGTCCTTGACCAGTCAAGGCCATTCCTCTGGGCCCAAGGTGAGGCAGCACATGATTGCAGAAAGGTGGGACATCAAGGAAGTAGAGAGAGGAAGAAGGGAAAGGGGACACAGGGATGAACAAACCTTCTAGAGCATGTCCCCAGTGACCACCTCCACCAGTCACACCCCACCTGCCTACAGTTACCATTGAGTTAGTCCATTCAAGCTGGGGTGGACTGCTTAGGTTTCAGACTTCACAGTCCAGCCATTTCACCTCTGAATATTCTTGCATTAATACAGGAGCATTTTGGGGACACTTCATATACAAACCATAACACACACACACACACACACACATGAAGGTGGCTGGACAATGACACAAATTACTTGTGAAGATAAAGACAAATGACTTAAAAATTCTATTGAAAAGTTCAACCTCCCTTGGGAAACAAAAATAACATTAATAAAGTAAATGTCTGTTCTTCATAAAAGTCAAGCTTGGAAGAAAATGACAAAGACAAGAATAAAATACAAACATAGCTGTATCCACTCAACATAAATACAATGTGCATGTGGGGAGTGTGGGGTTGGTGTGTTTACCTGGTTGCTGTAGCTCGCTTTCCCAGAATGTTCTTATCTCTGTGCCTCCAGCTCAGAGTGAGGAATTCATCTGATATTTGCATGTCAGAAGAAAGAAATTGAAGAAGATCTTAGAAGATGGAAAGATCCCCATGCTCTTGGATAGGTAGAATCAATATTGTCAAAATGGCCATACTACTCAAAGCACTATACAGATTTAATGCAATTTCAATTAAAGTCCCAACATCATTCCTTATAAAAATAGAAAAAGCAATCATAAAATTAATTTGGAAAGCTAAAAGACCCAGAATAGCCAAAGCAATCCTTATCAAGAAAAGTGAAGCAGGAGGCATCACAATACCAAGCCTTAAACTATACTCCAAAGCTATAGTAATAAAAACAGCATGGTACTGGCACCCAAATAGACATGTAGACCAATGGTACAGAATAGAAGACACAGAGACAAACCCACATAAATACAGTTATCTTATACTAGACAAAGGCACCAAGAACATACATAGGAGAAAAGATAGCCTCTTCAACAAATGGTGCTGGGAAAACGAAATCCATATGCAGCAAATTGAAACTAAATCTCTATCTCTCACCATGCACAAAATTCAACTCAAAGTGGATCAAGGACCTGGGAATTAGACCAGAGACTCTGTGCCTAATAGAAGAAAAAGTAGGCCCAATCCTTCATCATGTTGGATTAGGCCTCGACTTCCTTAACAAGACTCCTAAAGCACAAGGAATAAAATAAAATAAATTAATAAATGAGATGAATTTAAACTAAAAAACTTCTTCTCAGCAAAAGAAACAATCAATGAGGTAAACAAAGAGCTTACATTCTGGGAGCAAATTTATGCCACACACACATCTGATAGAGCACTAATTTCCAGGATATATAAAGAACTCAAAAATCTTAATACCAAAATAACAACCCAATCAATAAATGGGCTAAGGAGCTGAACAGACACTTCTCAGAAGAAGATATACAATCAATCAACAGAGGTATGAAAAAATGTTTAACATCTCTAGCAATTACAGAAATGTAAATCAAAACTACCCTAACATTTCATCTCACACCAGTTAGAATGGCAATTATCAAGAAAAAAAGCAACAATAAGTGTTGGCGAGGTTGAGGGGAAACAGGCACACTCATACATTGCTGGTGGGACCGCAAATTGGTGCGACCAATCTGGAAAGCAATATGGAGATTCCTTAGAAAATTTGGAATGGAACCACCATTTGATCCAGCTATCCCACTCTCCAGTTTATACTCAGAGGATTTAAAAACAGTATACTTCAGTGACACAGCCACTTCATTATTTATAGCAGTTCAATTCACAATAGCTAAACTGTGGAATCAACCTAGATGCCCTTTAATAGATGAATGGATAAAGAAACTGTGGTATATATATACACAATGGAATATTACTCAGCATTAAAAGAGAATAAAGTCATGACATTTTCAGGTAAATGGATGGAGTTGGAAAATATCTTGCTAAGCGAAGTAAGCCAATCCCCAAAAATCAAAAGCTGAATGTTCTCTTTGATAAGTGGATGCTGATCCATAATGGGGGGAGGGAAGGTGGCATGGGAAGAATGGGGGAACTTTGATTGGGTAAAGAGGAGGAGGTGAGGAGAAGGGGTATGGGGACAGGAGAGATGGTGGACTGAGATGGACACCATTGCCCTACATACATGTATGACTGACTGCACACATGGTGTGACTCTACATTGTGTACAACCAGAGAAATGAAAAGTTATGCTTCATTTGTGTACAACGAATCAAAATGCACTCTACTGTCATGCATACCTAAGTAGAATAAATATATAAAGAAAGAACTGAATGATTATTCTCTGAAGGCCATTGTGGTTCATGGAAGGAAAGATCAATTGAAGATCTATGTAATGGCCTCCTGGCGTTCTAGCTTCTCATCCCTTGTCCTCCTATCCTTTGGTTTTGCTCACCAATAGCCTCTCCAGGCCCATTCCCAGAAGCTGGATAGTGGAAATACCCACCAGGTAAATATGCAGAGGATTTGATTTTTCACACACTTTTCCACCAGCCCCCTTGCTGATCCCATTCTGATCCCAGATGTTTCAGCTTCTCTGTCCACGCCACTTCTCCTGGGGAGCTGGTCCCTCCAGGTGCTTACTTTCCTGGTCTCACTCATACTTACACAAAGACTTATTCCTGTAGTAAATTCTCTATTCTGTGACACTCAGCAAGGTTATGCTTCATGATTTAACCTCATGAAATATAGATAGAAATACTAGTTTTGAACAAAGTATACTTCCAACAAAAATATTGACCAGGTAGATATAATCTTTCAAAAATAAAAGCAAAACTACAATGTTAGTAGTTACAGTAGGCATTTTTATTCATTAAATATGATAATACTGAATATGTAAAGGAAAATCAATTAGAAATATAAAGAAAAAGGAAGTACTCAATAGACATTTAAGTAAGTAACTGTAAAGCACATCATAAAGAAAATACCAATAAGTTTCAAAACAAAAGGTATTTTAGAGGGGTCATTCTCAAACTATGCAATAAAACTATAATCACTTTTTTGTTCAAATTAGAGGAAAAAAGAATGTAAAAAATTAAAACAAAAATAAATCAGATAAGTTATTACAAAATAATATTGGAAAATAAAGAAATTTAGAGTACTTTACCCAAATCTATACTCAGGGGTAAATGCATATGTTTGACTTTTTCATTATTAATAAAAACAATAATACAAACAAAAATGTGGTCTGAAGAATTTAAAAATGTGATAAGCTATAAAAAATAGGAGTAAAAATTTTAAATTACATAAAAGAATTAAAAAACTAAGAAAATACAGCAAAATTATAGTAATTCCAAGAGAAATTTATCACCATATACTAAATATTAGATGCTTCTGAAAGTTGATCTGCTGTTTTAATGTTTTATAGCATCTTAAATGGTAATAGTCTTTGAAATTGCTTATTAAAATTTTCATAACAATCTTTTCCTTTCTGTATTTGCCAGTATAATATTTAGAAACTTTTTAATATTGGCTAAATTGACTAATTGTATCATAAAACTTCATTTGCATTCTCTTAATTATAAACGAAGTTGAACATCTTTTGCAAACTTTTCATTTGAATTTTTGTTCCTATAAACTTCCTACTCATATTCTTTGCTCATTTCTCTGTTGTATTTTTGGCTTTGTTATTTATTTACTAGAGTTCTCTATATATTATTTGTCTAATCATATGTTTTAAATTATTTTTCTCATTTGTCACTTGTCTTTTGTGTTCTCACTAAAGTTCTCAAATTCACACACACAAGAGTATTTTATTATTATTTTCATTGTTATTAGTAGAAGGCCAATGAGTACTTTTCTATATGAGCATTAGGGTCAACTTTTTTCACAAAAACTTTGTGGGGGATATCACAGGAATTATATTGCATCAATATATTAACTTATGAAGAATTATTTTATACAAGTTATTGAGTTTTCTCTTCTAGGGGTATGCAGCATTGTCATTCACTTCTAAATTTTTATAATTTTATAATGATTTGTTCTTTGAACTATATATTTGGAATTGCTTTTCACAAA
>PVHX01015673.1:0-45785 GCA_004024805.1 Geosciurus inauris
AAAAAAAAAAAAAAAAAAAAAAAAAAAAAAAAAAAAAAAAAAAAAAAAAAAATTAAAAACAAAAAAAAAAAAAAAAAAAAAAAAAAAAAAAAAAAAAAAAAAAAAAAAAAAAAAAAAAAAGAATTGGTTTCAAAAATGGTAGAAATGTGACAGAAAAAAGATCTTGAAAAATTGAACAATTGTTTCTGTTGGAGTTCAAAGTTTCTCAGCTTCCCATCTTAGCAGTTAGGTAGGGTTGTCTGGAGTATAATGTGTGTTCCACACTCAGGGTGAGGTGCTAGAGTGAGGGGGTTAGTTCTGGAGGTAGAACTCCTGGAGGTGGGGGTTTATGCTTATCTCTGCTCCAGTCTCTGTGGGAAGCCATCCAAGAAATGTGTGAGGACCCTTTTTTAGCACCACAGCCAGTGAGGGGATAGGTCTGGCATTGGGAACTTCCCGTTGCACTCCCACAGGGATAGACTCTGCTTGATGCAGGTGAACTTTCCCTCCACTGTGTTAGAAAGGTCCTGTGCAGCACTGGAGATGGGTGTAACCCATTAAGAACTGAGCACCCTACCTTCCTCTGCCTCTTACCTGTTTTGGTGATAGCCTTTGATGTTTTCTGATATAAATAAAGCAAACATGGGCTCCATTCTTTGTGAGAAGCTGGACCCTACTGGTCAGCTTTGCCCATCTTTGCCCCTGCTTTGAAACTACTTTCTCTGTTCTGTGGCTATTTCATTGTTCTATTTTTCCTAGCTTTTATTTCTCAGCCAGCCTATCCCACAGAAGGGAAACCCATTCCATCGCCTGTGGGACATGGATAACATGGACATTCTCTTTGCTGAATGTCATTTGGTTTGGAGATTTAAAATTGGCACACCTCCAGGGCCCAGCAATTACTGGTCCATGCTAGAAAACTGAATCCCAGGAATCCTCTTTGGGTTCTACTCATGTGGTTAGGAGCCACTTCTTAGCCCATTGCATCCACCATTGTGGACCTCATGATTCCTGGTCTCTGATTCAGTCTTCAAACTCAGTCTTTCCTGCTTGTGCCATTTCAAATTCCTGGTCAGGCACTTGTCTCCAGCCAATTGGAGGGGGAGAGGGAAACTGGATGTGTTTCCATGACCAGTATTCCCCTGTGTAAACCTCTCTCCATGTTTAATTTTCTCCTGGTCCCTTAGGCACACTGTCTGTCATGCAGTGTGGGTTTGCCCAGCTTGTTTTTCAAGCCAAATTTGGGTCTGCCAGAAATTGACTCCCCCAGCTGCCAGCCCCTACTGTGTAGCTGTGAAATGGTTTCTTCCACACACCCCCAGGAGAGATGGCAGCTTCTTTCCTATAAAAGGATATCGTGTGGCACACCTTACTGTTTAGTTGGGTAGTGACTCCGATCTCTAAACTCTCCATACCTGACATGCCCCATTCCTCTTGAGAATGGGAGTTCATTTAATTTCCTTATTGCTTTACTGCATTTGTGGAGGGAACATTCTGGCTTGTTTCTCCAGTTACTGTTGTGGTTGTGGCACTGGGGATTTCTTCCTTATTTTATTATATTTGATCTCCTGAGTCCCTGATCAATCTTGAGTGTCCAGCATTAAATTCCAGTAAAGCCCCTCTGCCCTAATTTTTGTTCATTCCCTCACTTTGCTGAAAAGTTGCCTATCTACTTTTCTTGGTTTCACACCACAGAGCTTACAGGGAAGTGACCTCTCTATTCCACCATCTTCTCATTTCTCCTGGTGCATGAAGTTTTCATATACACAGTTGAACAATTACTATAGTCAAGAAAATTAACATATCTATCATCTCAAATAGTTGCCCATTGTTTTGATGTAAATGTGTGTCATCTTTCTTAACATATTATTACACATTTCAGTACTTTTTATCACCATTGTGCACATTTCTACATAACATTTTTTTCAGTATGTGGAAAGTAGTATCAACTAAGAATGAATTTGCTCATGGTAGATTACAGGATCCTGTATTTGGCCTTCTCTTAGTAATTATTATTATTTTTTTAGTGACTTTGATGGTGTTATTTTCAAAGACTTCACGATTCCAGGAAGCATAACTTAGATAAAAGTTTTAAAGAGGCACATTTTAGTTGAATTTAAAAATTCCTAATATTTAGAGTCATTCCAAAAAGAAACAGGGTTGCTTAGTCTTAGAGTAGGCTCCTCTTTGTTAAAGAATGAGCTCTAGGATGGCAGGGATTATTTGTTTCCCCCAATCCATCTGACTCCTATCATTGTTCTGTGATGGAGAGGGCACTAAAGCATTTTGTGCTGAAAGCGTTTATGCTAATTCACCACCTGATAGAGTTGCCATAGTAGAATAGATAACTGTACACAGTGAAGTTTACCTCTAAATTTCTTTCTATATCTGAGTTGTTTTCCATCTAAAAGGAGATCTTGAAAGCTAATACCTGATAACATAGGAGGAAAAATCATCTAATTTCTAAGTGTCTTTTTTTTTTTAACATCTGTATAAAGCAGTTACCATTAGTGATAAAGATCTCTTATACATTATATGTAGATAACTCACTTAGGTATATTGTTTGTTTCAATAGTCAGAAGATGAATGACCTAATTTGCTTTCACAGTGTTCACATGGCTCCAAGTTTTCTGCCCTATAATCACAGGGCTTTTTTTCCTCCTAAAAGCTGATTACAGAGAGATGTTTTCCCTTCTTGTTGTCCTCTTAATTTGGCAGAATCATTTCATTTTGATTATCCTTCAGCCAAAATAATGAAAAATTGAATTACCTAATCAAAATAAAACTGAATCTTAAGTGCTTACATTTAATGTCTTTATCATTGTATATGTTAACAACTTCCCTGTAAGTTTATTTGCCTTTTTTTCTTAATATGAACACTTTGCCTAAATAACCATCATCATTTTGTCTTCTTTACATTCTTATTCTAGGAATTACATGGAATTTATATAGGGTAAATCTTCAGTTTTTTTAATGAACCATCTGCTATTTTTTTGACTGTAAAGCTCTAAGTTATAACAATTTTTAAAGTCTCTCAAAGAGATGTAACTTTTAGTACCATCTCATCTATTGCTAAATAGCTTGTCTGGTTTCACTGAGGTACAAGCAGCCAATTTTGAATTAAACATGGAATTAGCAATTTTTGAAAACATTTTCCTAGGACATTTTATATAGAGTTCATCTAATCTAAACTCCCATAGCACTTTATCTTGACTTCCGCTACATCCTTTACACTTTTTTGACCTTATCTTTGTAGTAGCTAAAAAGAGCTAGATTTCTTCAGGGCTGGATCCATGATTGAGTCTTCTAAATTTCCTGAATACTTCTTCCCAGAGTGGATAAATATTTATGAAATAGATTAAGTATATGTTTAAACATATATTTCTGTGGTGAAAAACAGCGCTGCATTAAATAAATGCAACTGAGTGACAATAATATTTTATTAGCTGACGTCAGGATTCCTCTTGTGAAAAGGACTGCTTGGTTTAGAAGAACACCTTATAAGTTATTTTGTCAGGTGGAAGGCTATGCCTCAAGGAAAGTGTTCTGAGTGAGAAAAGAATACGGATTTCTGGGTACATACGAACAAAATGAAAGCAAAGAGAAGGAGGCAGATGAAGGTATTTCTACCGGGGAAAGAAGTTGCCAAACCAGTATGGAAGGAGGCTTGCAGATTCTAAAGGAAGTGGGGAATTCCAGCTTTGGGTGGTCACTAATTCAAGAACGCATACAACTAATATTCAAGTTGAAGTTTCTTGTGTCTTTGTATAGAACCTCCAGGGCACACTGGGGATAAAGCATGACCCCAGTGATACTGAACCCACCACTATGAGCCTCCATTCAAGGATACCACCTAAAGATACCTGGAATGAGTGGTTTGTAGAAACAGTAACCAAGGAAATTAGGCAGAATACCGTATAGAACAGAAAGAAGAGAATCGCTGTAAGAACTGAAACATAAAAATCAGGGATTTGGGGCTGGGATTGTAGCTCAGCGGTAGAGCGCTTGCCTCGCATGCGTGAGGCCCTGGGTTCGATCCTCAGCACCACATACAAAGCAATAAAATAAAAACATTGTGACCATCTACAACTAAAAAAATATTTTAAAAAAATCAGGGATTTGGTGGCATAGATGTCAGAATTAGCAGAAATTGTTGGATTTCATATGGCACTTGACATAAGGGATAGCCCTTCTGGTTTTGTTTACAACTCAAAGATGAGTGAACTCAGATGACACCAGGGTTACACAGGCATGGTTGACATTATGAAAGACCTAAGTCCTCCCATTTTCACCTCCCGATATTAGGAAATCCACTTTTTCTGATGACTGGTTGGAAATTCAGCAAGGGCCAGAAAGTTAAAAAATCATCTAACCTATGATATCACTGATATTTAAATGAATTGTTTCATGATAAAGCTAGATTAATTAGGAAACAGATGTACTGTGTGTCAGGCACTTTTTGAAGAATCAATGCACTTGAGATGTGCATCTTATTTTATGTTAGACAAAGTTTATGGGAGGCTGTTGTTTTAGCCAGGTATGGTGGTGCATGCCTGTAATTCCAGCTACTCAGATGATTGAGGCAGTAGGAATTGTAAGTTCAAGGTCAGCCTGGGCAATTTAGCAAGATCTTGTGTCAAAATAAAAATACCCTGAGCTCCAACAGGTCAGACAACCAGAATGGAGTTATTCATGCTAGGTGCCACATAATGAAACTGAACTTTAAAACTGGTCTGTTTTCCAAAACACAGAGGATTCACAGCACCAATGAGAAGAGGCCATGGTTAACTGAGCCAATATGATAAAGAATTTCTCTTTGTTTTAAGCCTATAATGAAAGTTGCTTTATAACTGATAATCTACTTTTATTTCCTTATTTCTGCCTTTTACATACTTTTTCTGTCTATAAAGCCCACCTCCTCTGCTTGGCTCATTGGAGCACCTTTCTATTTACAGTGGGATGATGTTAGATTCAAGAATTGCTAATAAAAAATAATAGATTTTTAAATTCAATTTGTTGAATTTTTTTCTTCAAAATTTTTCTCTTCACAATAGGCTTACAAGTAGATAGGTTGTTGTTCTTATTCCATGGAGGAAACTGAGGCAAGTAAATTGCCTAAACTTCCATAGCCTAAATATAGCAGGGCAAAGATTTGAACTTAGGTAGTCTAGTTCCAGATCTCATGTTCTTAATAACACTATATATTCTGAACTACTATATTTTTTGGCATAGTCCAAAGTCTTAGCCACAAAAAAAAAGGTAAAACCATCTTAAGATTGAAGTAAAAAGAAAGGATAGCAAATGAGAATAGCTCTGCCTTAAAACTCAGCATGGGTGTTACTAAACTAGGGTAGGAACTATTGTGAATTATTTAAACTTTGTTTCTTCATTTCGTCAATTTTAAATGAGAACCATGCCTGACTTTGATGTCTTTCATGGGAAAGTTTTGAGAACAAAAGAATACATATTGAAACATGTGAGTACTATAAAGAAAGAAATTACAAGATAATTTATGAAAACTAAAGCTAAATTGAACCATCAGATAATGGTCCAGTGAAACTGGATAATGCTTCAATAACTACTTGAGTTTAAAAAAAATGGAAACTACAAGTAATTCAAAATTTGAAGGACTTCTCTATATCTTGGGCCTGAGAATATAGAGGAAAAACAAACTCTGTCCCTCCTACTAAATGCTCACAACACAGATCACTTCTGCAATCCCAAAACATGTGGTGATTTTTCTCCAACAGCCAACAAGCAATCAATTTAAGAGCAGACACCAGCCAAGTATCAATCATTTCAGTTCAATTCTGATACTATCAACCTGGTGATAGTGTCAGAGGCAACAGATTGAGGGCTCAGTCCCAGAAGATTGTCCCCAACTTTGAACACCAGTCCCAAGTTCAGGCCTTGGGAACTTCTGACCAATCAGCTACAAAGTGGGGCTCCTGTGATTCCCTCTTTGGGCTCAATTTGCTGGATTGGCTGACAGAACTCACGGAAAACAGTTACTTGGGATATTTTAAAGGCTACAAATAGCCAGATGAAGAGATCCTGAAGGGCAATGCCTGGAAGGGTCCTGAGTGCAGAAACTTCTGTCTTGGTGGAGTTGTGGGGGGTGGTTCCACCCTCCCAAGCATGTGGATGCGTTCCTGTTCACTCTCCTATAGGCCTCTACATTTTCAGCTTTCTAGACCCCTCCACCCCCAATCCTGTTTTTTTTGGGTTTTTAGGGAGACTTCATTGAAAAAGCATGATTGAAATGCAGATAATCATGTTGAAATGTGATTGGACAAAAAGTTGTGATCTAATGATAATAGACTGGAAACTCAGCAAGGTTCAGTTCAGATTCTTCTTGCCTCCCTGTGCAGCATTCCTTCCTCCTTAGTGTAAGACTTATGCTCTATTATCATAGAATTTCTTTATTGCCAGTCTCAAGATAGAAAGGTGAGTACTGTAGTTTGGGATATGATTTGACTGTATCCCCAGTGGTTCATGTACTGGAAGCTCAGTCTACAGTATGACTATGTGAAAGGAACCTATAAGTGGTGGGGCCTAGTGTGAGGTAATGAGGTCATTGGGAGGACTGCCCTCTGAAAGGATTAATCTAATTCCTGTGGGACCCAGTTAGTTCCACAATAGTGGGTTGTTATAAGTAAGGACAATTTATGCAGTTGGTTCTTTCTGCATGCAGCTAGTTCCCTTTCCATTTCTATGCCATGTTGTGTTCAGACAAGGAGGCTCTCATCAGAGGCCAACCCAATAGGACCATGCAATCCTGAACTCCCAGCTTCCAAAACTGTGATTTAAATATACTTTTTTTTCTTTGTAAAATACAAAACCTCAAGTATTTTTTTTATAGGAACAAAAAAAGGACTAATACATTAGGGAATTATTGAAGTATATTTTTAGTTCCTATGACCCATCTTGGAGCATAAAGTTAATAGTTTCTATAGTCTGCTCTTGGGAAGAAAAAGGAGCAGGTGAAGGGGAAGCAGGACTTTTTGTTTTCCTTTGTTGTTCAGAAGCTGTTCTGAAGATGCTGCGAGAATCAAGGACGCAAGGCCCAAAACAGAAGATATGTTTATTGTTATCATTTAGGAAATAACAAGGATATGGGAGTTATGAGTCAGGAACTTATTTGAAATGAATTGCAAGGAAAAACATGCTGGATTGAATGACTGCTTGACTTGTCGGTCTTAACATTTTTAAAAATTTCTTTCAGCTTATTGTTTTAATGTGTCATCTGTGCACACTAGAGTCATCATATAAAGAGAGTTTACAGTATTCTTCTTTGTTATTAATCCACAGTGTGGCCAAAAGAAAGAGTCAGAAAGGAGCTGGCAAGCAAATTAAAGGCTTTGGATAAGGTCTGTAGGAAACTAAATGGTTATGGCTCATCAATTATCCACATGGCCTGATAATTTTTGTGCAATTACACTGGGCTCAAGACACTGCAGATAAAGTATTACACAAACTGAGTTGGAACAGGTGGGATGAAAGCCTATAGCACTTTGCTGGGATCAACACAACAACAGTCATTGACGAGACAGAAAGAGTCCCAGTATATGCTCAATTCCTGAAAAAACGTAATTTGAGCAGATGCTCCACAATGCAATAGAATAACGTTATTTCCACTTAAAGTTTAAAACAGAGTGATTGTTTCCCATGAGGGCAGAGATCTTTATAAAAGGGAAAGGTTACCATGATACAGGCAAGCTAAAAGGGGGTGAGGGTGACAAGAAAACTTCAATTTGTGAAAAAGAAAATACTTGGACAATATTGTACCTTTGGTTCTAAAAATATTATAGTGGCCTTGCGGAGGGGAAAGATGATGGAGAGGAGAGAAAGAATAACAGGAAACACCACAGTCCTTTCTCTACTTGGGATGTACGAATCCAGCCCGAGATAGGACTGGGTGACTGGTAATTGACACTGAGACCTAGGAGATTGCATTTGATTTTACATGACAAGAATGCTAAGTGTTAAAGAATCTTCTAGCTAGTTTTTCTTAATTTTTTAGGGACCAATAGAGTGCAATTTTAAAAGTGGGTGCCTGGACATTTTGCCAGATCTTCTTGTGTGATTCTGGGGGATGAGTCTGATGTTAGATACCATGATACTGTTAAAATGAGACTGCCTTTACCTGAGGGGATAGGAGATATGACCTGTACCTAATAATATAATATTTAACAGATTGAAAATGGTACTTCTAAATATGTAGTTCATTTATAGTCCCATGGAGACTTAGAGGTAGGCAAGATTATTTGGTTCATTGAAGACTTAAGAATGACTTCTGGGGAATTCAGGAGGCATGACTCAAGGAGTGTGAATAATTGTACGCGGCTAGAACTTAGGGTGTGATATATTATTTCTGGTGGTTGACATTTAGAGTTGCAAAAATGTGGTGGACTGAAGTTTTGGGATGGACAAGAGAGTGACTTAGTAGCGTATTAACCTGATTTAACATTTTCATAGGCCCTGGGTCACAACCAACCATTACCCATCTTTCTATCTTTCCCTGGAGAACTTAACGGGAATCTACTCCATGGTGTTGTGTCACAACTCAGAAGAAGAGATTCTTTTCTATGTTGAATTCTTTTCCATATAATTTCATGTAGAATTTTTATGTATTTGCTTTTATTTAGAAGTTTAGTTTTAAAATGTCAGTGTGTATTTTCAAAAAGACCCTTGGATGAAATGTGTATAAGAAATTAGTTTTATTTTTAAATGTATTTAAATTGACTATGTTAGATGGAAGGTTGATTAAAGTGTATTAATATTTAATAACACCTTTTGTACTTTTTATAACTTTGCATGCTCATATATAATCACAGGGTGCCCATCATAATATAAAAATATTTTAAAGAAAGCTGATCATTAATTCTGCTTTAAGTTTTCATCTTTTAGGTTGTACTTAAATAGTAATTCAATGTGTAAGACATCATCAATCTGTTTGGAGATAAAGATGCTCCTTATTTTACAATAGGATTACATTCTGATAAAGCCATTATATGTTGAAAAAAATGGTTAAGTAGAGCATGCATTTAATACACCTAACCTAGCAAGCATCACAGCTTAGTAACACAGTGTACTGTAGAGAATCAGTTGTTTCTCCTTATGACTGCATGGCTGACTGGGGGGCAGTGGCTTATGTCTACATATCACTAGAATGGGGAAAGATAAAAATTCAAATTTTAAAGGGTGGTTTCTTTTGCTCCATTGTAAAGTTCAAAAATCAGAAGTGAAACCATTCTAAGTCAGGGACTACTGGTATGTATAAAAAAACACCATGCATCTCTCTCTATATATACACCATCTATCTCTGTGTATAATGTATATGAATAAACAATAGAAAATATATGTAAGAATATTTAAAAATTTTAGTGATCAACAAAATTAGAGAAAGGAAAGCTAGTCATCTCCAGAGCTCCTAAGAACTTAGTTATTTGTTAACTTAATATCCCTAGTGACCTGATCAAGTCTCAGTTTGCAATTATTGCAAGATATACTTTTCTTCTCTTAATGAGGAAACAGTGAATATTTTCTCACCATCTCTATTCATCGACTTCTTCTTCTAATGAGAATCATACCTATTTCACACCCTTATCTCTTCTCTAGACTATGACAAGAACTCCCAATTGGTCTCACCATCTTCTGTTTTTCTCCCTTGTAGCAATTAGTTTCTCTCCATCTCCTGAGAATCTAGTCTTGTTAAAACAGAGCATGGATTATGTCATCTTATGTAAAATCCTTCAATGATTCCCTGCTGTAATAGAATCTAGAGTCAGATAGCTTGCCTTGATTTTCAAGGCCTCACAATCCATTTCCTCCATGCATCTCATATGTTCTAGTTAAAGCTGGTAACTGCCTTGTAAATGTTCTCACTGCCACACTTAAGCACATGCTATTGGAAGTTTCCCTCTTATTTCTGGCTATAAAACCTCTCATAGTTCTGTTGTCTGACCTTAGCAAGTGCTTTCATCCTGACTCTTAAGATCCCCAGCCCCTCCCTATCCACCCAAGGGAAGTGAGTTATCCTTTCTTTGAACATTCAAGCTCTCTCTGCACCTTTATGGCAGTTACCACTTTCTGCCTTGCATTATAATTATTTTGTACTTACTTAGACACTCCTCGACTATAAAATCTTTAAGGTCAAGATCATGTCTTATCATCCTTATATTTCCTGTGGTACCTATCCCCCGTGATCTGCATGTTGTTGTTCCCTAATAAATTTTACTGCTTGAAAGATGTATTTCATATATGTTGATTTGCCCAAAGATTATGAATACCATCCATCTTGTTGGGAGAAATTGGGGACTTCGTATTTCCTTGAGTTATTTGTTCTGAAACTTTTGACATACTTTAGGCCATATTTCAATGTAAAATATTCTGGTTAGAGTTGATAAAACTGGACATGGTATGAGAAGAGTGACAGAAAAGGAAATGCTACAGATTGTACTTGTGAATGTGTTGAACTCAGGATAAGGCAGTAGCATCTGTTCCAGAAATATCTACCAGTTAAGACCCAAGAAGTCAAATATACCTAACCATCCTGCATATCACATTCTTTCAACAGGAAATGCCAAGAAGAAAAGGAGCAATCTACCATCTGCTAGGCCATCTGTTTCATAACACCTACTCCTTATTTAGTGGCATTGGGGTTTTCATTTCTTTAAAAATATGATCAGCATCACCAAGACCCCAAATAAGAGCATATGATAACATTATCTAATAGCCACTTCAGTTAACATCAGCTTCTATTTTTTTCCGAGTTGTTTCTCTATTGAATTATGTCCTTCACAATGTGTGTAATGTAGAAAGAGCACAATCTGTGAATCAGATTGTGTCTTTGAGTCTGAATCTCAACTGTTTCCCACTAACTTATCTAGCGTGGTTATCTACATCCCCCACTTAAAAATCTCTGCCATTTAAAATGGTAGTAAAGTTTACCTTCCAGATTGTGAGCCAAAATATAAGCTCCATGAAGGCAGTAATTTTCATCTTTTTTGTTCAGTGATGCCTTCTAAGTTCTCAGAACATAGTCTGACACATAGAAGATGATCATTAAACACTTATTGAATGTGGTAGTCCTAAAATAAGATCAGTATCTATAAAAATGCTTTAAAGACTGTTCTGAAATTATAGGATTGTAGGACCACAAGTTTAAGGATCCCCTAATTTAGTCTCTTTGGTTTACACATGAATGAACGGAAGACCAGCAAGATTGACCTTCACAAGATACTATAGCCATACAGCTATGGAGCTACACAGTAATGAAGTCTTCTAAGTTCTATTCCACTGAATCATACCTTCCCCTTTATTCAAATGGTACATTCAATCCATTACCTTAGCACAATGATTTACAAACTTCTGTCTTATACATAACACCTCTTTAGTTTTGCAGTATTTGCATACTTTATCATTAACTTACTATTATACTTTCTGTTGAGTTAAATGATTAAACTTTAGAACTTACTTTAGCCTTGGCTTGTCTTAAGCAATAAGGTTCAAGAAATAACAGTTTATTGTGCAAGCAGTATTGTTCCAATACATGTTAAGAAAGAAAATGTATATGAAGGCTATTCATGCAATAAAATAGCAAAGAGATTTCTAATTCAGCCAACTCACAAATTTTTATATCAGAATAGAGGAGTATAGATAACTGAAATTTTCAAATAATCGAAAAATTAGCTTTAGTTTCACCTCCTGTTCTGTCTTGGTGGAGATGGAAAGTCAGATTGTCATGCTGTTGTAGGGATATACATTTGTTAATATAGATGTGCACAAATGGAAATTTGTTTCTTTATAGTGGAACTTATGTCTTGAGCCTCCATTCCAGCTATTGTGGAGAATGTAAGGAAGACACTTAGAAGTCAACATAGATACAAGTGAATTTTGTCTCATCTTTTCTTTTTTTTCTTCTTCTTCCTGTTCCCTTCCCTGGAATTTAAGTTTAGCCAAGGGCAGGATGGGTGGGATAGTTGGTACTCTCCTGTGTCATGCTGTCATTGTTCTTGAGGAGCTTTGTGGGAGCTGTTCTTCTCTCTGCCTTAGACAGCTTTCTCCATCTTCCCACATCTGCTGTCTAGGATGTGCCATAATCTCAAGTGTCTATGGCCTTCACCAAGTTTTCTGAAAAGATCCCTCATCAAAACCATGCAATTCAACCAAGTTCATTGATTCTCCCTAGACCTTCTATACCACTTCGGGAAGAATGGAGTGCGCTCTCAGAGAGATCAGCCTATGGAGTCTCCTCGGACCCTTTGGCCTGAGTGTTCCACCACATCCTAGGCTGCATGTGTAGCTTCTCTGACAGATTTGAAGTCTCCCTAGCTCTGTTCTGAGAAATGAGATGCTAATTCTTTTGCTTTGTGATCTCTCAAACTCGATAGGGGTTTCTGTTGTCCTCTCATCCACATATCTGGGGTAGTGCTCCTTTGCAGATTCCTCTTTCTAGGTAAAAGGGTTTTTAGAAAAGTTTTTCAGCTGGATGTGGCTGTGCACGCCTGTAATCCCAGCGGCTCAGGAGGCTGAGACTGGAGAATCGCCATTTCAAAGTCAGCCTCAGCAACAATGAGGTGCTAAGCAACTCAGAGAGATCCTGTCTCTAAATAAAATACAAAAGGTCTGGGGATGTGGCTCAGTGGTTGAGTGCCCCTGAGTTCAATCCCCGGTACCAAAAAACACATTTTTCACATGTGTGGGCAAACTAGGCTTTTACATGGTCATTCATTATTCCACACAGGGGCTTATGATGCAAACTCTATGTGATGAGACTGCTGGGTTATTAGTCTTCTGGGCATCATAAACTACTTTCCTTTCTTGTAAGAGCCTTGCTCATCTTTCAAGCCTATTAGTTCTGCTATGGGCTTTTGGGAGGTAAAAACTGGAACTTTAAGAACCTTTAATCCTAAGCCATTCTTTTGGTCATGTATATCTGCATGAATGGAGACAGGATCAAATACAGGCAAGCAGGGGAGAGGGAAGTACATTATTTGGCACTTAAACTCTTGAAACATAAATTCATATTATACATAAAAATCCTTCATTCACTATATTCACTTTAAACTTGTGTATTATCTTTGTTTTTCAGGCAAAATAATGCTGATCTCTAGTTTCTTTTTTCAATTCTAATTTTTAAAAATCCTTTAACAATTTTTCTGGTGCTCTGTAGGATTTCCATATTTTATGGGTACTATAGTTATGAAATGGAATAAACATCTGTATTTAGCAACATTTTAAATTTTGATTAGAAAGCCTTTCTGTATAAGTGTCTCTAATTTTCCCCTTAACTTCTGTTAGGGAAGTATTATTCACAAAGACAGAAATTGAAGCTCAGAGAAGTTTAACTATAAAATAGTAATTTAAAAATCATGTCCAATTTATAAACAAAAATCCCAATTATATGAATTATTGTATACAGTATGAAGTTACATATATGTGTATATATATTGCATATATATAAATAAAATGAGTTTTTATAAAACAAGTTTTAACCCTATAATATCAATTGTACAAAAACTTTATTTTACTATTTTGAAATTAATTTTTTTCATTCAAGTGATATATGCACCTGGTTAAAAAATCACTTGTACAAAAGTATTCCCTGACACAATTGGGTTCTCCCTTTCAGAGGAAACTATTTTAAAATATTAGGGGAGTTTCCTCTGATATTTACCTTCATATTTCTAAAAGTATATACTAACATTTCTATTTTTTGATCTAGTAATTTTAGCTAGTAGCTTCTGACTTCCTATTAAAGTAGTTGAGGATTTATCATTATTCCAATAGTGCCATATGATTATTTGGGT
The DNA here is from genome assembly GCA_004024805.1 of Geosciurus inauris. Lineage (NCBI taxonomy): Eukaryota > Metazoa > Chordata > Mammalia > Rodentia > Sciuridae > Geosciurus > Geosciurus inauris. The sequence goes on from PVHX01015673.1 coordinate 13,794, forward strand.
AAATTAATGGTTGGTGTTTGCATTACTTTATCTAAGTAAATGTTATGCACTAATGGACAGAGCAGTACAAGATTCTCTGTTTATTTTCTCATAAAACTTCGTAATCCTGGAGTTAATAATTGTCTTTTTATTTGTTTAAGGTTAATGTGAATTTTTATGAGTTAAAGAAACTTTGGGCATGGAAAGAATTATCTTACAACTTTCAGTTTTAAACTACTTAATTTATTAAACATATAAATTATAAAACTTTAAGCCTTTAAATTAAATTTGCACGTTACTATTATATTTTAAAGTTGAGTATTTTTATATAAAAGTAACAATTTGTCACATTAAGATACAATTTGTTAAAACTTAATTGATACATTTGACGTATTTGGCAGTTTAGTCCATCAAATGTCCAGTGAGGAAGATTTACAACCAAAATGAACAAAACTTCTTAGACATTTTAGCAACTCTTATAATCTAATAAATTAAACTCACAGAGAAACTCATCTGAAACATTCCAATATTCTTTACAGAATTACAAAATTTTCCTACATCCAACACCCTAAAAGCAAAAGACATAAGGTTATATTTTCTTAGATATTACAAAAATTTTAAATAATAAACATATGGATTATATTAAGGTGAATACAAAAATATTAATACTAATAGTTTGTCATATTCAACGACTTCTGTATTTAATTCTAAAGCTTTCCAGAGTTGTGAAGTTACTTACCTAAGTTAAAAAGCTGAAAAACTTGATACTGTAATACGTTCATTTAGAGGTCAGACATTGTAGTATTGAGAACTCAAGGACGGTAGACTTACCATATTATGTGATTCTGCTCAAATTATAACTGTATACCCTGGGGTCATTCTTACAGTTACTTTCCAAGGAGGCTGGAGGTTTGCACTCTCTGGGGTTTACTTTTGCCACGGCTTACCCAGCTCTTCAGGAGACTCTTTCATGTTTTGTCATCTGATTTGGGTAGACAGAAATCTAACTTCCCTTGGGTTGCAGCTAATTTCCTTCAGCTGATTGAGTTTTACTTGTATTTTTATATTCTGATTAGAGTTTGTGTTATTTTTTTAATCTGAACACATTTTTCCAAACTTTTCTTTTAAAACTGTATGATAGGTTTAATTGTGTCTGTCCTTCAGCCACAACCTTAGAGTAATTTTAGTGACAATTATTTTCAAGGTGTACTTTACTACTTTTTTTTTAAAGATGCTTCATCAGGTCTATGAAGTCTATTAATAATAGGCAAACACAACTACAAATGCCATGGTTCCTTTTCCTTTTCAGCCCTGTAGTGCTCTCTCCTGAAGTCCTCTGTATCTCTGTAGCAACCTAAACTACAGAGGCTGTTCTTTAGCACTGGTGTGAATTGTCCTTAGGCCTGACATGTATTGTCCTGAAATTTTCCTTTGCTGCTCTTCTGTTTCAGGGGCTCTGTTTTCTAGGTTCCCTTTTATTCTTTTTTCTTATTGTGAATCTTCATTTTACTAAAACCTGTTATTCCTATTGTCTCTGTTCTGAGTTTCCTTGTGTGTGTGTGGGAGAGGGGTGGGATTATTGGCTTGTTTTTTGTTATCAAGCCATAAGCATTGAGATTTCAACTTCCAATAATTACTTAGTCAATTATGATTCCTTTATTGGCTTTATCTTCTTCAGATTTTTTATTTTCTAGTGCTGGGGACAGAACCCAGGGTCTCACACATGCCAAGCAAGTGTTCTACCACCAAGCTGCATCCCTGCCCTATGTCTTCCAAAACTTTGATGATATCCCTTGTCTACTTGGTTTCCTTCAATCTCATTTTAATAGAATTTATATTATATTGAATTCAAAGTTTCATTTTATTTTGAATTCTGTCTGTCACAACTCCATCCTCTCCACCAACTCAAAAAAAAAAAACAACCAACAGGGTAACCAATCTGTATTAATTCTCAATATCACTAAATGGAGAATGCATGCATGAGGTTGTTTATATTCCTACATACTGCAGCAGTTAACTTCATCTGGTTTCTCGAAAATCTGTTATATTATTTAGGCATAAATTTGAAAGTTTTTTTTGTTGCTGTTAATTCTTATGAAGGGAGGGAGTAGTGACAGTGAGAATTTCAAAACGAAATAAAACTTCCAATTAAATTAATATAAATTCTATTAAAATGACATTGAAGGAAACCATAGTAGAGAAAGGATATCATCAAAGTTTTGGAAGACACAGGGCTAGGGATGCAGCTCCGTGGTAGAGCACTTGCTTAGCATGTGTGAGACCCTGGGTTCTATCCTCAGAACTACAAAACAGACAAACGAACAAAATCTAGAAGAGAGAAAGTTAATAAAGGAATTGTAACTGATTAAATATGACAGAAAGTTGAAATCTCAGTGCTTAGAGGGCTTGATAACAAGAAATTTAGAAAAAAGTTGGGATCAAATTCTGGGGGATATCTAGGATGTCGATGGACTTTTAACATGAGGAAGATTCAGGACTGTCATTTTAACAAATAGAATAGACTATATATTGCGAAGAGAAGTAGATTCAGTCAGTAAATCAAAGTAACAGTTTTTCAAAGTTTGAGATTCATCATTGATCAGAACAGGGTTTAAAGTTACTGGAAATGAAAGATTTTCCTTCTAGTTAAAGTGGTTTATCAGTTATGTCATAGTGAGAAGCATTATCATATTCTAATGAGGGAGCCTCCCACATAGTACCTTTGCTAGGATTTGAAGAAAAGACCCAAAACACCACTTCCTCAACAGAAACCCCAAAGCAAAATGCTTTATGTTTCTTCTTCCCTTTATTATAAAACAACCTATTGTGACATTCATAGATACTATCTTCATTTATTGTCAAATATCCTTTTTGATCAAACAAAATATTTCTCTATAAACTTTGAAATGTCATTATGATGAGGTAGTTAAGTGGATAATTTCCTGTTATTATAAATGGCCTTACAAATGTCAGGAAATATTAGAATTATTATCATCATGGTTAGGTATTTGCAAAATTATTATTTTTAAAAAATTTGTTATGTTTTAGCCACTTGAATGACACTGAATTGTGCTGCTTCATTCCAACTTTTATGAATATTCTTCCTGAAATATTTTTTTGATAACTTTAATTTGAAGAGAGAACATTCTGCTTTGTATATTTACATATATCAGCCCCCCCCATACACATCTAGTGACAGGAAATTAGCAAAGAACAACTCCAGAAAAACTTGCATTTATTTCTTAATATTCAGAAAAGAAACAATTGCCACAAATTTGCTGATAGGTTTAAAAGTTTTAAAATTTTGTTTTCTGATAATTTTACTTAATGTAGTGATTTTGCTAGTAATAATTTGATTCTAATAGATTTCTTGAGAATTTTTTCCTTTGCTATACATTTTTATATTGACATTTTCATGTAATGTCAAATTCTTTTTAGTTCATGAAAACCTCATATCTAGATGGGTGATAATCATATACAATTAATTATACAATGAAAATATTCAATTATAATCTATTCACATAGAAACTGCTGAAGATTGTGAGCTATTATATTGAGGCTTAGAATACTGACAGGCCCAAAAGAACAAAGAATATTTGAAATATTACTGTGTCTTATTGAAATTTTTGGTCAACAAGTCTTTGAGGCATAAACACAATTATAAATTCAATTACTACTTGACCATGAAGACAATAATATAGCTTATTGTGTATGAATTCATGATTCTAAGGAAAATTTGTGGTCATTTGTTTAAAAGACTGCCAAACACCAACTTTAGCTGCTGTAACAATTAGTTTTTGTCCCTGTTAACAAAGGTTTCTGAATTCTTTTCTCTAAAAAATAGTCAAGAGTTTTCATGGGGGTTTAAATGTGCTCATCATACTGGCAAAATATGTATACATTACTCTTCTTACACTTTAAAATAATCAAGGTCTGCTGAACTCTATTTCTATTAGGTAGAGTGGTAACATATTCAAAGAATGAATTTAACAAGTATAGTCATCCACTATTGTATTTTTTAAGAGGTCATGTTTATATTTTGTTACTATATAATTTGGGAATATCTAACATTAGGAATTATGATCACTACATCAAAACTATTGGAATAATTTGGTAATGCACAGGTAATAGAATATTGATGCACATAACATCTCTGAAATTTCACCTACTTTACTTTAGAAAGACTCACTGCTAAAGGAAATCATGTATGCCATAGATTGTAATATCAAACAAACAAACAAACAAAAAACAAAGAAACAAAAGAAAAAGAAGCATTCAAGACTCAAGACCTGGGGCTGGGATTGTGGCTCAGTGGTAGAACTCTTGCCTTGCATGCGTGAGGCACTGGGTTCGATCCTCAGCACCACATAAAAATAAATAAAATAAAGATACTGTGTCCATCTACAACTAAAAAAATATTTAAAAAAATTTTAAAAAAAGACTCAAGACCTACAGTTTCATAGGACAGTAGACTTTTCAGTCTATGATTTATAGATAACTCCCCAAGAAGGTATGAGAGAAAGAGGTTCTATATTCCCCTTCAGCATCTTTATTGCTTGCTCCAGCATTTTGAACAATTAGACTTGGGTCATGCACAATTACTTTGAAGCATAAGATTTATATCTAAAGAGTTTTATTGATAATGAGGAAACTTCTAGTTACTATATGATTAGCAGTGCTGGATTAATAAAACAAAACAAAAAGAGGTCTCATTATGTTGCCCATGGTGGTCTAGAATTCCTGGCTCAAGTGATCCTCCAGCCTCAGCCTCTCACATGACCAGGACTACAGGTGCATGCCACCATGCCCAGCTTAGTGCTAGATTCTTGATTGGAAATATGAACAGCTATTATGACCTGGCACTTGGCTGGTATTTGGTAGCATTTTTGAAACTTTACACTGGAATGCTCTTTTAGTTCACGTATGTGCTCTGTAGCTCAGCTCAGGCAGCACCACTTCCTGAATTTTTATATCCACCTCCTTCTTACTATTACACCCATGTGCTTATCTCCTCAAGAAATTAAATACTGTATTCTCTAAACTTTCTTAATTTCTTGCCTTTTGATAGTAATAAATTACTATTTTAATGTAACAAGGGAAGAGGTGTAGAGATCATAAGGAAGTCGTCTTCCTAGTCTTGATTGATGGAGTGTTTGGGGCAATTTGTCCTTTACTTACTGTAATTTTGGAGATTCTGAAGAGTTCATTAATCATGTAGATATCAAACAACTAAAGAAGTAGAACTTTGAAAGGAAAAATACAAATGTTAAGGAATGCTGAATACATGTTATCACAGAGATGGCTCAAGATCAGAAATAACAAACACTTCTTGTAGATAACAGAATATTTAGAAATAATTCTGGAATTAACTAAGATGCTTGTGGTTTGCCCACCTTTACTTCTACCAAAGTTAAATTATCAAGCTTTCTGACAAAAGAGGTTTTTAAGGTTTGAGAGCCAGGGAATACATTCTCCAATATCTTGATAAATCTTGACCAGTCTGGGAGGAAGTTTCTCAGATCAGAGGCTCTGCCTTTAGCTTTCCCATTTGCCACATTTCAGTTGAGTATTTCAGTAAGTGTGCAGTATATGTTGTGAGGACTAAAAGTTCAAATATATTTCTTTTTTAAAGTTAGGTTCTATAGCTATTGATTTACTAATGTTGACAGAAATCCACTGATCTAATTCTTCTAGAATGAGGTGCAGCTTGGCTGACCTAGTTCTTGGGATAGAGGATTAATAAGTATCCCAAAGCAAATCTTCTGAGGAAAGGAAGGCATTTGGAAGTCAGAAGGATCTTAGTTATATGGTTATTATTAATAACTGGGTTCTTTGATTCTGTTTTTTTTTTTTTTTAAACAAAGTGGGACAAAGAGATAGCCATGTTATTTTATGGATTGCCTGAACATTCAATGATTTGGAGACAAAATGCAGGAAGCTGGATAGTGGCCTAATAGGCAGGCATTTAGAATTAAAGAACCAGGCACTGAAAACTGGATCCTTCACATACAAACTGTTTGACTTGGTCATCATCAAAGATCATTAGTTATTGTTAGTGGGGGAGTAAGAGAAGGGGATAAGTATGTGGGATTTAGCATTAGACTGCTTGTTTTAATCTTACCCTGTACTTTCAAATCATGCATCCTCAGCACGATGAGATCACGTTCAACAAATTATTCTCCTCCTCCTTCTCTTCCTTTTTCCTCGTTCTCCTATGCTTGTTCCTATTTTGTGGTAGAAATGACCATAGTAGTCACTGTAGTAAAAAAAAAGGCTGTTGACATGATGTCTCTGGTGAGAATAGAATTAGATGTAGAAAAAGGCTACCCTAGAATTCTCCTGTATCGTTAGAAATAAAATTCGGGTTAAAGGAACAGACTTGAGGAGGGGATGGAAGGGAAGAAAAGATGGGACTGGTGAAGATTGGGAGTATTATATCTCCCAATATTGTGTGTTTAAAGAGAAGATCAGCTATGATCTTCAGCTGATCAAAATATTACAATTGGAGATCAGAGTCTCATATTTGGGTTGCTTTTCTCTACATGGGCTCTATTACAGCCTATTGGGAACAGAAAACTTTAGACAAATGCTTCCTTATTTTTTTATTAATTTATTTAAATGCATTTCAAGTCATAGTACATATATAGAGCTCAATTTTTCCATTTCTCTGGTTGCCAACCAGATAGAGTCACACCATTTGTGTCTTCATACATGCACCTAAGGTAGTGATGACAATCTCAATCAAACATCTTTACTACACCCATTCCCCTTTCCCTCCCCCCACCTCTGCCCTACCCCATCCAGAGTTCTTCCATTTCTCCTGTTTCCCATTCCCACCCCCCTTAAGCATCAGCATCCACTAATCAGAGAGAACATTTGGCATTTGATTTTTTGGGATTGGCTTACTTCACTTAGCATAATGTTCTCCAATTCCATCCATTTACCTGCAAATGCCATAATTTTATTCTCTTTTATTGCTGCATAGTATTCCATTGTGTATATATACCACAGTTTCTTTATCCATTCATCTATTGAAGGGCATCTGGGTTGCTTCCACAGTTTTGCAATTGTGAATTGTGCTGCTATAAACATTGAGGTGGCTGCGTTACTGTGGCTGTTTTTAAGTCTTTAGAGTATAGGCCAAGGAGTGGAATAGCTGGATCAAATGGTGGTTCCATTCCAAGCTTTTTAAGAAATCTCCATACTGCTTTCCAGATTGGTTGCACCAGTTTTCAGTCCCACCAGCAATATTTGATTGTGCCTTTTTCACCGCATCCTCACCAGCACTTATTGTTGCTGGTATTTTGGATAGCTGCCATTCTGACTGGGGTGAGATGAAATCTGAGAGTTGTTTTGATTTGCATTTCTCTAATGGCTAGAGACATTGAACATTTCTTCATATATTTGTTTATTGATTGTATATCATTTTCTGAGAGGTTTCTATTCAGCTCCTTAGCCCATTTATTGATTGGGTTGTTTGTTTTTTTGGTGTTAAGTTTTTTGAGTTCTTTATATATCCTGGAGATCAGTGCTGTATCTGATGAGCATGTGGCAAAAATTTGCTCCCAGAATGTAGGCTCTCTGTTCACCTCATTGACAGTTTCTTCTGCTCAGAAGAAGCTTTTTAGTTTAAGTCCATCCCATTTATTGATTCTTGCTTTTATTTCTTGTGCTATAGGTGTCTTGTTAAGGAATTTGGGGCCTAATCCAACGTGTTAAATATTTGGACCTACTTTCTCCTCAATTAGACGCAGGGTCTCTGGTCTAATTCCCAGGTCTTTGACCCACTTTGAGTTGAGTTTGCGCGTGGTGAGAGATAGGGGTTTAGTTTCATTTTACTGCATATGGATTTCCAGTTTTCCCAGCACCATTTGTTGAAAAGGCTATCTTTCTCCAATGTTTTTGGCACCTTTGTCTAGTATGAGATAGCTATATTTATGTGCATTACTCTCTGTGTCTTCTATTCTGTACCATTGGTCTACATGTCTATTTTGGTGCCAGTACCATGCCATTTTTGTTACTATAGCTTTGTAGTAAAGTTTAAAGTCTGGTATTGTAATCCCTCCTGCTTCACTCTTCTTGCTAAGGATTGCTTTGGCTATTCTGGATCTCTTATTTTTCCAAATGAATTTCATGATTGCCTTTTCTATTCCTATAAGAAAGGACTTTGGGATTTTAATTGGGATTGCATTGAATCTGTATAGTCCTTTGGGTAGTATGGCCATTTTAATAATATTGATTCTGCTTATCCAAGAACATGGGAGGTTTTTCCATCTTCTTAGATCTTCAATTTCTTTCTTTAGTGTCTTGTAATTTTCATTGTAGAGGTCTTTCACCACTCTTGTTAGATTGATTCCCAAGTATTTTATATTTTAGGAGGCTATTGTGAATGGAGTAGTTTTTTTAATTTCTCTTTCAGAGGACTCATTGCTGATGTATAGAAATGCATTTGATTTATGGATATTGATTTTATATCCTGCAACTTTGTTGAATTCATTTATCAGTTCTAGAAGTTTTCTGGTGGAATTTTTTGGGTCCTCTAAGTATAGAATTATGTCATCTGCAAATAATGATAGTTTGAGTTCTTCTTTTCCTATTCGTATCCCTTTAATTTCTTTCATCTGTCTGATTGCTCTGGCAAGAGTTTCAAGGACTATATTGAATAAGAGTGGTGAGAGAGGGCATCCCTGTCTTGTTCCAGTTTTTAGAGGGAATGCTTCCAATTTTTCTCCATTTAGGATGATGTTGGCCTTAGACTTAGCATATATTGCTTTAACAATGCTGAGGTATGCTCCTACTATCCCTAGTTTCTCTAGTGTTTTGAACATGAAAGGGTGCTGTATTTTGTCAAATGCTTTCTCTGCATCAATTGATAGAATCATGTGATTCTTATCTTTAAGTCTATTGATGTGATGGATTACGTTTATTGATTTCCATATGTTGAACCAACCTTGCATCCCTGGAATGAACCCCACTTGATCATGGTGCACTATTTTTTTTAATATCCTTTTGTATGCAATTTGCCAAAATTTTGTTGAAAATTTTTGCATCTATATTCATCAGGGATATTGGTCTGAAATTTTCCTTTTTTGACATGTCTGGTTTTGGAATCAAGGTGATACTAGCCTCATAGAATGAGTTTGGAAGGGTTCCTTCTCTTTCTATTTCATGGAATAATTTGAGGAGTATTGGAGTTAGTTCTTCTTGGCAGGTCTTGTAGAACTCGGCTGAGAATCCATCTGGTACAGGGCTTTTCTTGGTTGGAAGGCTCTTGATGGCCTCTTCTATTTCCTTGCAAATGTTTCCTTATTATCAAAGGTTATTTTATGAAAATCTAGAACCAAATATCAAGTAGTATTGATCCATATTCTTTGTCATTAATGTAGAATGATAGTGTTCTGTTTTAAGACTGATTCCCTACCAACCCAGTCTCCCCACCAATAATCCATCATCATTGGCCAAGCTTCATTGAGTTCCTTGAGGGACCTGGTACCTGGAAGGTGCCAGTAAATGTCCTCTGAATTCAGTCACTTCTGATGTTGCCATGCTTCTTTTTCATAAGAACTTTAGTTCCAATTTCTTCTGTAGTATCTAGCTATTCTAAAATAAGATCAAGCATAAACATATTTCTTGACTTCACACAATTACACAAGGTGTCACTCTCTCTTTAGATATATTTTGCATTAAAAATAATTTAGGGACAGGATTTATCTAGGCTATCAGTGAAATTTATCAACTTCTGGTAAAACACTATTTTAGATTTCTTTGATCTTTGAGTACAATAACAAATGAAATCATATAAAATATTTATATTTAGTTGAGATATATCTAGTTGATGTTGTTGATCGAAGAAATAATAAAGGGAACAGAAAATCAGTCATTGGTAGAGATTACTATTTCTTTAAAATATTGGGAAGTTTCTGAACTTGGCTAGTTCTTTTCACCAGAACCCATCCATTTTGACAAGAGATATGAAGCTTCCCATAAGTGATGATTCTGGAATATTGATTTCCTTAGTAGTTTTTCTCACTCTTAGCAAAATAATTGCCCTGTAATTGGCATGTCTTATCTATGTTTTGCATCACAAACTTGGTAACTTATTTGTCTAGTCCTTCTTATTTGTCTAGTCCCTCTTTGGGATCCACTGACTATATTTTCTCTGTGAAGTACTGAAAATAGTCACTTTAGCCTTGTTGTCTTTGCTTTAAGCAAAGAAATAATTGACATTTCATTGATTCGTTGATTTTTGATATGATATAAAATTTTACTGTTACCTCTTAATCCCTTCAGTATTTTGTGGTCTTCCAATATGTTCTTCTGCTTGTCATCATACATTTTAACCCTCTTTAGCTATGTATCCACCCTTGTTTTGCCCTTACTCTCTCTGTTCATTCCTAAAGGCAGGAGGCAGTGGCTGTGCAGGACAGAAGTATCAAGACACAGCACACTGTTCAGAAAAGCCAGGGAGTTCCTGCTTGAGGAGGGCAGCAGAGGAGAGAAAGGAGCTCTCTTATGATATGAGTGCCAGGACAGGATGCCATCATCTTTGAGGATGTACTATGTGCTGGGCACTAATTTACAATTACTATTTCATAAGATCCTAACAACACTTTGAGGTAATTATTATTCTCTCACTTTACATATGAGAAAACTAAGGCGCCAACGGTAAATTGTTAAATGATTCAGAGCTAAAAAATAAAGGAACTATAATCTAAATTGGATTAATTGGATTGGATTAATGGCTATGACTATATTTTAATGGATATATTACATTGCCTTTCTCTAAGGACACCAAACCTCCATGATCCCCACTCTTGTATTTACAAGCTTGCTGTTCAAAGTATTGTCTTATTCAGCATGCGTGGCCTCACCTGGGAGTTTTCTAGAACTTCAGAATCTTGGACCCTACCCAAGACCTGATCAGAATCTTATTTTGAATTACAGATTTTCACATTAAAATTTGAGCACTCAAGGCCATACATCACTTATTTTTGTCTTGCCATTGCACGCTGAGCTTCTGACAGATTCAGCTGCCACTCTACATTGATGCCTCTGTGTCTTCGTGCCTTCCTATGGCCTGACATGTCTTCTCCCTACACTTTCTCTGCCTAACCAAAGCGAGCACATTTTCCAAAGAGTTTGTTTTCTCAATTGCCATTTTTCTCTTTTGCATTCTAATCAGTTGGAATTGATAATTCCTTCTTCTGGATCCCCAAGTGCTTGGCCTATATTTCTATAAACCTGTGATTGCCTAACTTTGGGAGTAGGCCTCTACTTGCCTGTCTTCAAGTATCTGGAACACACTTTGCCATCGCAGGTAATCTGTAAATGTCCAATAGATAAAAGCGTAACTGGTTTGAAGGGTCCATTTTTTCATGCTTTCTTGAAACTTTTGGTCTTATTCTTTGAACTTAAGGTTATTTAGAAGCATGAGTCTTAACTTCCAAAGAGTTGTTTTATTCTAGTCAACTTTTAATTGTGCATTTTTGTTGGTTGAATATAGACTTTATATTTAGAAACTTGTAGCTAAGTACATGGTAGATTTTTATAAATGCATATAAAATAAAAGAAAAATACTTGAGAGATTAAAACTTCTGCATACTTTTATAAAATTTAGTTTATTTTTATAATCACTTCTTTCATATTATTATTATTATTATTTTAGTTTTTATAAGATCTGTCACATTTTGGAACAAGTGTGTTAATATTATTGTATACAATTATAATTGTATGTGAACAAACCCAACAAACAAATATATGTTTCCTAGTCTTCAAATGCATTCTTTGAATGTAGCATATGTTAAAAAAACATTAAAAAAATAACTGTGGGTAAATAGCAGAAAGATCAATAAAGGGAAGGGAGCAGGGATGGGAAAATGGGGGGGAGGAGAGGTACTGAAATTAGAGTAAGATATATTCCATGCTTATATAATTATATCAAAATGGATTCTACTGTCATGTATAACTAAAAATAACCAATTTTTTAAAAAACTTTTTTTTTCTTTAAAACTTTTCACTCTAACTTAAAATTTCACAAAAAGCTAGCATGAATTAATTATTGGCTGGGACATAATTTGTCTCTTTTGAAAGGAAAATAGTAGCAGCTTTGCATTTTCAGAGGGCACAGTGGTCTGGGAAGCTGAATCATACATTCATAAGCTGTCAGGAAATATCAACTCTGGCTATCTAATTGGCTTTACGAAAATGCTTGGCTCTCTCCCACGTGTCCCTCTCTTTAGTTGCCTCCTCTACTGTCCCTGAGCTTCATGTTTTGAACTGTCCACGCGATAAAGCATGTCTGTGCCCAAGACAAGATGGACCATCCTGAGTTCTGAGCTCTCTGGGAAAGGGCAGTGGGTGGGAACACAAAGTGAATAAAGGGAGAGGATATGTCCAGTCCGTGGCTATGAGGTGATAGTTTCCATGATAATTAGAGAAAATGTTAGCACCCACCGCCGAATTGGATTTGGTTCATTTTAAAATTCTGTTTACTTTAATTAGGTTCACAGCAGAGTGGGGAGCTTGCTAGGCTTGAAAAACGCCTTTCAAAATGATAAAAGAAGCTTGGCTCCCTTGGTGGATATTTGCCATTCTATCATTCTATGCATCCTCCAATTATTTTAGACTTTAGTAGGATGCTTTCCTGAAACAATTGAGGTTAAACGAACCTTGCAGTTAGGCATTTGCTTATTTCCATGGACTCAGCTCAAACAGTTATAAACATTGTTTAACCAGCCCTTGAGAAGACACCAGGATGGCGGTGAAGGTGTCTACTGGGGACCTCTTCATTCTACACCCAACAACAGAACAGCTGGCTTTTTAAACATGCATCTCACTAATCTTTCTTTTTGACATAATTACTTTCTCCTAATTATAGTCCTTTACCTCTTCTCAGGAAGGAATCTGGCAAGAAATAGATGGCACATGTAAATTATATAATTTGTGTAGAGTTTAATAAGGTACCAATTTATAAAGCTGGAAGGGTAGGATGTAGGGAAAATACAAGGGATAATGCAGTAATCTGGATGTAATAACAATAGCCTGCTGCTAGTAGGAGCCCTGACCCTAGTTGAGGGTCACAGTCTAGGCTATGCAAACCCTGCAGGGCGAGCAGAGGAATCAACACTCCACTGACCCTCTCCTTCCTCTTTGCTGATGCACTCCTTATTCATTTTACCCAAGTGGAGCTTATAAAAGTCGTCCCAATGGATCATAATATATCTCCCACGTCAGAGAGCCTGTGGGGAGCAGATTTGGAGGGGCAAAGGGAAGATCCTGAGCATTCTCTCTGACCGCTACTTCTCTAAATCCTTCTCAGGTTCTGTATCCTCCCCATCCTTACCATGTGTGGGCACCTTTTATCACCAAAGGCCTTTCAGCTTTTAATTCAGCTACCCTTGAGATTCTCATTCTTTCTCACTTCTGCATAACTACGAAGTCTCTGTCAATACTTTCTGAAACTGCAGCTTTACCTCTGGCTGAGTTGTTTTTAGATTGAGTTGGTTTAGATTTTCTAAAACAAAGCCCATAGGTTCATCTTCCAGGGCTACCATAGCTCACTGTTTATCTTTGGATGTGCTTTGCAGTGTAATGACTGTGGTATCTGTATGCTGTTCACTGAGAAAACTGCAGACAGCTAAGGAAATAACATTTTCCCTCTCAACACAACTGAGGAGGATGAGATCATACTGATCCCCCAACTCAGCGCAGCTATGTAGATTTGAATTGGACAGAATTGTGCCTGAAACTGCTGGTGTAATTAGCTAGAATTTTTGCATATTCCAAATAAAAATGAATGCATGAGACCCATGTTCAAATGTCCCACAACCTTGTTTCAGTCAACTGGCTTGAGTATTCTGACTCCAGAGGGTGTATGTGTATATATGATGTTTTTGTTAATGTATTATAGCATTACATAATAGTGGGGTTCATTTTGACATAAACCACACATGCAGGGAATATAATTTGCTCCATTTCAGTTCCTTCTCCACCCACCTTGACCCCCTCCTCTACTCCACTGGCCTTCCCCACATCTATTTATTATTTTTATAAACAGGTACTTTATAGTATACGTAAAAGTGGAATTCTCCCTGGGACATTCACACATGCATATAGCGTAATTCGGCCAACCTCATACTGTTGTTCCTCCCCTTTCCCATCCCTCTACCCTCCCCCTCAACCTTCACCCTGTGCGTCACTGATCTCCCTTCCATTTTCATGCTTTTCCCTCTTTTTTCTTCTTATTTTGAAGAGCATATACTTTTAATACTTCATTGTCCTGGGCATGTGAGTTTGTTGGAAAAGGAGGCATCAAATATGATGGCAAGGTTTTGATTCTAGGTGATGGGGAGGATAAGGAGAAGCCACACAGGCACCATGGCTTGAAGGGCAGATGAAGAGTGCCATTTGAATTTGTGCTGTCTGAAGGGAATTGTCCTTTAAGCAACTGGGCATGGGGAGTGAAGAGTTGGGGATGTGTGGGACTTTAGGAAAGAAGTGTCTCTTCAGAGATTTTGGAGTCATGGACATGGAAGTCATGGTTGAAACTTTCGGTGCATGAGCTTGGCCCTCTGGAGCGTGTAGCGTCAGAAGGAAAGGGGGCTAAATTGTCTTCATTTTTACGCTACCACCCAATCCAAGACATCAAATCTGTAATCTCAGCAATTTGACTGTTTTCTCTTTGGCTCCTGTTCAATCCATTCTCCTACACAGTCTGTAGCCAGGGTGATGTTTTAAAATGTGGACCATTAAAGTTTCAAACCTTAAATTTTCTCCTTCACTTGGAATAAAATTCAAACTTTTTGGCAAAGTCTACAAGGCCCTGGATGTCGATGAGGCACATGCTGTACTGTCTATCTAACTTTATCTTACAGTATTCTCTGCTTTTCACTTAAAGTCCCTGTCATACCGATTCTCTTTAAATTTCTGGCAAATGCCAAAGTTCTTTCCACATCAGAGCCTTTGCTCCAATTCTTCATCTACTGCCTCCTTCTTATGCTTCAGTTATTGGCTTGGATGTCACGTCTTCAGAGAAGTTCACCTACACCCCAAATGCAGTTTCCTACCCCTACACCTTATTCTTTTGCTTCTTAGCACTTACGTTAGTTTAGAATTACATCATGATTTGTGTGTTCACTTTTAAAATATCAACCTCTTATACCAGATTGTATGAAAACTACTCCATACCCACAGCTGACCACATAGTAAAGATATACTTGGTATTTGTTGAAAGAACAAGTCTCTGTTCAAGTTATCTTATTAATATAAACTATAATCATCAACGGTATCATTCATTTAGCCTCCATATATCTTTTTATTTTTCTATTATTCATTTATATGATTATTTATGTATTGGGTACCAAGTAGCTGGAGCTCTAAAGCCTCATTTTTGGTCTACCCACAGGTATAAAGGAATCCTTATTATACCTTATGCAAGCAGCTGCAGATGAATTTCTGTCAAGATCATATAAGGCAGCAGTATTCAGATGGAAGACAGGGACTCTGTGTTTAGTTTAGGGGGAAAAAACCCTCATTTCCATAATTGGCCATGGTGTTATCTATAAATATTATGCAAATATCCTAAGTCCTTATGAAGCAAGTTAGATTATAATGAGAAATGTGTAAGTGGCCCTGTGACAAGCAATCCCTTGTGTGTGAAATTTTCTGATGTGTTTTTGGGGCACTAAGTTAGGGTTCACTGAATAAAGGAAGGTAAGGTTGAACCTGCTCCCTCACTAGATCTCTTTATTTATATTCCTTTCCTACATTTACTGCTTTCTCTAGGGATGATGATGAGAGAAGGGAGAGGATCGGAGAAGGGTGTAAAATCATATTTTAACCTGCCTGTAAGAGCCCTTTGGTAGAGAAGAGCCCTTCAATAAAAGCCCCCAAATAAAGAAGGCACTGTGCCACCAATGTCTCCAGGCTGACCTCTTGGGACCCAGCTTCAGTTCTGGCCTTAGTTAAGAATGCACTCTCTCCTTCTTTCTCCTGGACTTCGCTATTCTTGGCAGGAAATTAGGTCATATGGGCTAACAGGAGCCAGATTACCTTCTGTGTTTTCCTGTTGCCTCACAGAAACTCATTTTGTTACCTTGACAAGGAGAAGGGGAGACTGCTCCCCCTTGCTTCCTCTCTGTAAGGCCATCGTGGGCAGCTCCAGCCACCTTCATCAACTTCTGGTGAAAGGTGAGATCCATCTTCTTGTTTCCAGATGACACATATTGAGTTCTTCTGAGCACTCTCTCCCTAGTGGTCACACACAGATGGACCTCTGAATTCTGTGATTTAGCCCCTAAAAGTGACATGTTTATATTATGCCCTTCTTTGAGGTTCTCCCAGTCTTCAGAAGTGGTTCTGCAGGAGTTCTTCCATTGGGAGAAGAGAAGAAAGCCAGGGTGTTCTTTACTTCTGCATATCCCCTTACTGGATCTTCTGCTTGCTTGTTTCCTTTCCTCCCCCAAATTCCTTCCTAAAAGAGTAACTAGAGTAATCCTTTCAAAAATTCAAGTAAGGGGCTGGGATTGTGGCTCAGCAGTAGGGTGCTTGCCAAGTGCTGGTGAGGCACTGGGTTTGATCCTCAGTACCACATAAAGATAAGTAAATAAAAATAAGGGTATTGTGTCTGCCTACAACTAAAAATTATATATAAAAAATTCAAGCGACTTCAGATCAGTCTTTTTTATTAAACACGTTTCCTGTGCATATGTATCCGAAGATGCGTACATGCACATGCACGTGGTCATTGCTCAACATCAAATACCCACAGGCTGCCACCGTTGCATCTTCCTGTGCTGCCAACAACATGGTTACATTCACATCATTTTACTTCTCTATAAAAACTTGCAAGGGAAGAGAGGAGGCCCCAGGACACTTAGAACACGGCATTGAACTCCCTAGGCCTCAGAGAACTACATAGACCAGTTCTTTCTTTACTCAGAATTTTCCAATGATTTCTCATTTCACTCAGAATAAACCTGAATTTCTTATTATAGTTCATAGCCCCTCTTGATCTGCCTCTCATTACTTCTCAGACCCCATTTCCTGTTTTCCTTTTCCTTTGGTTCATTCTGCTCCTTACTTTTCCTTGAACACACCAGACATGCTCTTTCCATATACTTCCATGTTCTTCCCCCAAATATCCACTTAGCCAGCTTTTCATCTGCTTCTGCTTGAATGTCACCTCAGATCACCTAATATGAAACAGAATTCGATCTGAGTAAGGCTAACAATGGGCATCATGGCTTTGCAAAACCCATATCCATTATTTCTGTACTTTGATAATATGCAGGGTTTTGTTTTTTACTTTATTGATTGATTTTGCTTTTTACTTTATTGATTTTTTACTTTATTGATCAGTCCATTTAGCTCATATGTTCCTGGGAAGGGAGGATCATGACCCTTATTATTAGTTCTACAGCACATAGGTATTTAACAAATGGCTTTTGTAGCCTGGAGGGAAATACAGAATCCAAGATAGATTGAATAGTTTTTAAAGCTCTGTAAAGCTTACTGCAGTACATGTAATTACTGATTTTATATAGGTTGGTTATTAGGAAGTTTTGATAAATTTTTAGCAAGCTTTCTATACTCTGGTTTCTACACTAATACTTCCTTCATAACAATGTCTGACTACATTTTTAAGGAACTACTTTTGTCACCTTTCTCCTTTACTTGAAACCTTTAAAATCATGTGTATATAGCTGTGAGTGTGCATGTGTGCATGTGTGCATCATGTCAGGCCAAAGCTTACACCTTCCTCCTCCCTCCCTTCTTTATCATTATCATTTAGTGAACTCCATGCCATATCAGGTCTGTTTTAGATATTTCACCAATAAAATCTCCCTGAAGCCCTCACAACTTCTTGCAAGGATCTATTATTCTCATTTTACAAATGAAAACAACAAAAACAGCAACAACAAAAAACTGGTCAAGCAGCCTGACTCAGGTTACCCAGTTAGTAAGTGGCAGAATTGCAACTGGGAGGTAATGAATCTGTCTGTCACAAAGCTGCTGTACCAAGGCTTTTTGAAACTTAAGAAATACATAGATTACTCTGGCTTATTTGTTTGGGCTTTAGTTTTGTAAATTTTTTTTGAGTGTAATATACGTGCAGTAAAGTGCACAAATATTAAGTACTTAGTTCAATGAATTTGTAAACATATGTCCATCAAGGTAACTACCACCTTAGATCAAGATGTAGAACATTTCTTGCATTTAAGATACACAACTTTAGAGGACAAGAAAATTTCTCATAGCTGGCCAGTATTGACATATTATTTTTATTAAATAAAATAAATGAACACAAAACTATATATAAACTCCTTATATTTGTAATTCTTGTAAAGAATAAAAACAACTTATAATTTTACTATAAACTTATAACTTCACTGTAAACAAAACTGAAATTTTAATAAGATTTCAATTTGCATAAATTTAATGAGACAGACAATGTTTTGCTTAAGCCCAATATCTGCTTACGGTGTGAATGTAGTATGGATTTTTTTTTTTTTTTTGGTACCAGGGATTGAACTCGGGGGCACTTGACCACTGAGCCACATCCCCAGCCCTATTTTGTGTTTTATGTAGAGACAGGGTCTCACTGAGTTGCTTAGCGCCTCGCCCTTGCTGAGGCTGGCTTTGAACTCGCGATTCTCCTGTCTCAGCCTCCCAAAGTTGTGGGGATGACAGGCGTGTGCCAGCGCGCCCGACTGAATATAGTATGGATTTTACAGATAGCTTCGTTGCATTCATTATGCCACTGTCACAGTATATCATTTCTTTCCACTTGAATTGCTTCAGAATCCTTATTCATACATTGCTCTATGGTGTCATTTAGATCTTGTTGGTGTAAATACATCATTTATGTTTGAATCAGTTTCTATTTTATTCTCAAGAACCTCAACAATCAACATAGTTGGTACTAACTAGTGACCATATAGCTCTTTTATTATTCCTTCAAAAAGGAAAGTGAAGTAAGCTTCTAGTGCAAACTTAATCTGATTGATGAGAAATAACTGCTCCGAGATGTGAATGTGTGAAAGACCATAAAACAATAGTTACCATGTCATTTGGGAGTTTGTGAAACCCAAAGAAGGCAATGAAAGAATGTGGGGCCCACTAAGTCATGCTAAGTGAGGAGAGCTTTTGTTGATTGATATATAAAAGGTATTTATACTAAGCATTTTACATTTATTGCCTCATTTACTGCCCACAAGAACAATAATAAAAACTTTACAGATGGAAAAACTGAGGTTCAGAATGGTTAATTAATTTGCCCAGTGTAACACCAAAAATTAGCCGTGGAACCAGACAGGAATCCAAACAATCTGGATTTAAAACTCTCTCTTTTAGAATGCACATTTGAGTTTTCAAAAAACCTGAGTAGGCTCCTTTGACCAGTGACTTTAAAAGAAATGGTAGATCAGTAATAATGACTGGCCTTCAAATGACATGTTGAGTTTGCAATTGGAGATTATTATAATGAAGGAGAAAAAGAAAGCACCAAATGAATCTATGTAGTCACATAAGAATTGGGTGATATAAAGGAAGTGTGCCAGTGATGTCTTTACTTATCTTTCCAGTTGAACTATATGGTCTTTAGAAAGAAGGAGGAAGAACTTAAAAATTAAAATAAGGGATACCAATACCATATCAGGATTAGTTTCAGTTGCTAAGAATGTAAAATTACAGTAAGTTGGATAAACAGGATAGATACTCCTAGACATCAAAGTGCAGAACTGGTATCTGTGCTCTGCAAGACTCTTGTGGACCCTATTTGTGACTTTGCTGCACACCAGCCTCAAATTCACCTTAAGACCCCAAATGACTGCTCCACTACCAGTCATCACTTCTACATTCCAGCCATCAAGAAGGAGGAAGGGGAAAAGGGCATGTTTCTACCTCATAAAGTTACTCTGAATTTTCACATACTTGTGTTTCTTAACTTTCCTTGGCTAAATTTAGTCCGATGGTCATACCTAGTTATAATGGAGGCTGGGAAAGGCAAAATTGATTCTAGATACCTGAGTTTCTACCTAAAAATTGGGAGTTCTATTAGCAAATGTGAAGGAGACCAACACATTGTGGGGGAGCGTCTGGCAAATTTTGGCATATGTACGCAACAAAATTCAAGTACAAAAGTTAACAGAAAACTGTAACATTCGTATCAGGAAAGATAAAAGCCTAGAATAGTTCTGAAGTTTGTGGAAGATGCTAACAAAATTAGCTTTTGATTGTTCAATATTTTGTATATTTTTAGAATAAGCAAAAAATAGGATGACATTTCTCACTTTTAATAGGTGTTAGAGACATAATCGAATTACTTGCCTATTTTGTTTCCACCTCCTCTACCCAAAATAATCATTAAACTAGAAGGAGAAGAACATGCTGATGAATTGGAGCTTAGAGTGGAATTTGGGATTAGTAGAAGTGTCAAGAGACTGGAGATAGGCAATGTTGCTTGATTCTGGCCCTCATGAGTGTTCTTCTGCATGATCTCAGCAGCCTCTTCTAAAGTTTTCCCACTGCTTAGTATCCATTATTCCCTCCAGTCCTATAAAGAAAGCAACATTTGCCCTCACAAGTTATTTCTCTAAAAATAAACCTTGCCATTCTTCTGCTTAAGAACATTTTTTAAAACTCTCAATAATGTATAGGTTCAGCTCAGCCTTATTACTATGGTGCACAAGGTCCCCTCATGGTATATTTTCAAATTTTCTTTCATTTTACCTTTATTGCCTCCAGGATTTTTCTTATTAATTTATTTATTTTACAGTAGAATGCATTTTGACATATAGTACAAAAATGGAGAACAACTTTTCATTCCTCTGACTGTACACGGTTGAGAGTCACCCTGCTAGTATAATCATACATGTATATAAGGTACTAATGTCTCTTTCTACTGTCCATCCCATCCCCACAATCCCATACCTCCCCTAACAACCCTCTACACAAAACACAGTTTCTTCATTCTTCTCTATCCCCTTGCCCCACTAAGGATCAGCATTCACTTATAAAAAAACCCTTCAGCTTTTTGTTTTATAGGATTGGCTTATTTCACTTAGCATGATATCCTCTAGTTCCATCCATTTACCTGCAAATGCCATAATCTCATTCTTCTTTGAGTAATATTCCATTGTGTATATGTATCACATTTTCTTTATCTATTCCTCTGTTGAAGGGCATCTAGGTTGGTTTCACAGTTTAGCGATTGTGCATTGAGCTGCTATAAACATTAATGTGGCTGAATCACTGTAGTATGCTGATTTTAAGCCATTTGAATATAAATCAAGGAGTGGGATAGCTGGGTCAAATGGTGGATCCATTCCAAGTTTTATAAGGTATCTTCATACTGCCCTCCACAGTGGTTGCGTCAGTTTGGAGTCCTACCAAAAATGTATGAGTGTATCTTTTTCCCCACATCCTCAACAACACTTATTGTTTCCCCACATCCTCAACAACACTTATGATTGTTATATCTTGTTTACATATGGTCCCCTTAGCAGAATGAAATGATCTTCTGTATCCCTTCTGACTATCTTTAGTTTGAAGTCCATTTTATCTGGTATGAGGATGGAAATCCCTGCTTGTTTATACAGTCCATGTGGGTGTGTGCTTTTTACCATCCTTTCACCTTCAGTCCGTGGATGTCTTTTCTTATGAGATCAGTCTCTCGAAGGAAGTACATTGTTGGGTCTTTTTTTAATATATAGTCTATTTCTTTTAATTGATGAGTTTAGGCCACTAACATCAGGGTTATTATTGAAATATGGTTTGTATTCCCAGTCATTTTGATTTATATTTGATTTTTAATGTGACTTGTTTTCTCTCTTTATTGGCTTTTCCTTTAGTATTGTTCCTCCCTGCACTGAGTTTCATTGTTGTTTTTCACTTTCTTCTCATGGAATATTTTGCTGAGAATGTTCTGTAGTGCAGGCTTTCTCATTGTAAATTCTTTTAACTTTTGTTTATCATGGAAGTTTTTTTATTTCATTATCAAATCTGAAGCTTAATTTTGCTGGATATCAGATTCTTGGTTGGCACTCATTTTCTTACAGAGCTTGGTATATGTTATTGCAGGATATCCTGGCTTTGAGGGTCTGACTTGAGAAATCTGCTGAAACCCAAATTGGTTTCCCCCTGTATGTGATCTGAAAGTTCTCTCTTGCAGCTTTTAAAATTTTGTCCTTATTCTGTATGCTAGGCATTTTCATTATAATGCGCCTTGGTGTGGATCTGTTGTAGTTTTGTACATTTGGTGTCCTGCAAGCATCTTGTAGTTGATTTTCCAATTTATTCCAATTTATTTTCCCATGTTTGGGAAATTTTCTGATATTTATTTCATTGAAGAGATTGTGCATTCCTTTGGTTTGTGCATCTGTGCCTTCCTCTATCCCAATAATTCTTAGGTTTGGTCTTTTCATGTTATCCCAAAATTCTTGGATGTTCTGTTCATGGTTTCTTACCATCTTCATTGTGTGGTCAACTTTATTTTCAAGATTACATATTTTGTCTTCATTCATGATGTTCTGTCTTCCACGTGATTTAGTCTGCTGGTGATTCTTTCTATTGGATTTTTTATTTGGTTTATTGTTTCCTTCATTTCAAGGATTTGTGTTTTTTTTTTTTCATAGTCTTAATCTCTTTCTTGAAGTAATCTTTTGCTACCTGTATTTGCTCTCTTGTCTCTTTGTTGGAGTAAACAATTATTGCCTGTATTTTCTCTCTAATGTCTTTGTTGTATTGATCAAGTTGCCTGTATTTGCTCTCTTATATGATTCTGTGCTTCACAGATCATTTTATTTTATTTTAATATCTTTATTTTACTTATTTATTTTTATGTGGTGCTGACAATTGAACCTAGTGCTTGACACATGCAAGGCAAGTGCTCTACCACTGAGCTACAATCCCAGCCCTCCACAGATCATTTTAATTATGTACATTCTGAACTCCTTCTCTGACATTTCATCTACTGTGCTGTCAATGGATTCTATTATTGTAGCATCTTGGTTTGTTTTGGGCATTTTCTTGTTGTTTTCATGTTGTTTATGTGTCTTTCTCTCTAGCAGTATGGATCTGAAGTATTACGGTTTCTATGCTACAATCTTTTATTGACCCTACCAATACCTCACATCTGGTGTAACCAGGCCTGCAGGGACCTTGGTGATGGTCTTCCCAGTCCTGGTTGTTATCTCTAGACAAAAGCAGGCCAGGACAGCCACGTGTTGGTAGGTGGGGGGCTGCTGCCTGATTGGTTTCCTTCTTTGCAATTTGAGCTGGGGTCTGTCCACTCCACCTCTTTTGTGCATTGGGCCTCCATAATTTTTGAGATCCATCTTTGTCAAACTTCTCATTATTTCTTGAACATTGAATTTATTAGGCCTTTAGTAAAAATACCCCTGTTTACCTAGATAATTCAAAGATTACCTTTAATACTCAACTCAGTCATATACTCCCTTTCAAAGCTATGGTAAGGTAGCTAGATTCTCTTCTGTGTCCCCATAGTATTTTGTACATACAGCACTTGTCTTGTAAATAAGTCTGCATTTTTTAATGTATCTGTCTCCCTGATAAACCCTGAGTTTCTGAGGGGAAGCGATTTTAAACATTGCTCATCACTTAGTGAATGTTGAAAATGTTTATTGACTCATTGATGAAGGTATGCAGGAAATCTAACTCAAGTCTTCAAGGTCAAATGAAATACATGCATTCTAGAGAAGCAAAACAATCCCATCTGTGATTTAGAAGCTATTGCTAGGCATCTCAGAGGAATTTTGGGCTAGTAGAAGTATCAAGAGACTAAACATAAGCAACTGTTCCAGTTTTCATAATGGGTATGAGCGTATATCTAAGAAATCATGGACTCTCAAGCATGAGGCCACACACAAATGCAAAGCATATTATTAAACAGATGGCTTCTTTAGGAAGAAACACTGAAAAATATATTCTATTGTTATATTTTCACTCTGCTTACTTTCATAAAGGATTAGAGGCAGATGTTGATTTCTAGGAACCTGTAAAGGTTTGCTTAGAAGTAAAATTATGTGAAGCTTTTTCCTCATTGTTCATGAAACTTAATGAGAATAGTGGCTGAGTTTTCTGTAAGGTATTTGATGAAGTCTCACATGGGTTCCCCGTTGTGGTTATTTTAGTGTCACATGATAATATATGTGTATCAAAAACTACAAAACTCTATACCAGGCTCTTAGTAATTTCAATTATTTACTTAGCACTTTCATATTTTTCTGTATTCATACACCATCTGCATCTGTATCTACTTAAATTTTTTCTTTAAATCAATTCATTGTTTTTACTTAAATAATGTTAGCCTCATCCTACATAAAAATATAAAGCCACAGGTTTGTAATGTCCTTTTGATACATTTTCTAATGCAAAAAATAAGTGCACAACTATGAAAAAAACATGCTAGTCCATCTATCATCTTTCTGACTACCAGTATATAAACATTTGAACTATTCATGCTCTCATCCTTATGTAAAGCACAGAGGAATTTAGACTGACTGAAAATATCAGTGAGTAGATGTTTATCTGTTACACCATTGCATAGTGCTCAAAGTGAATTGGTTGATGGATTGCTATCAACTTGGAGGGGTGTTTTAAATGACAAGCTGCAGGCTATGACCTTTTCCTGAACTGTTTGCCATTTTTTATTAGTGACCTGAAGACATAGAAGGTGACTGTATTCAATGTGAGTGACCTAATATACTGGATGTCAGAAATGATTCAAGAAATCTTTGACCAGTTTGGATTATAGGCAAAAAAAAAGAAAGAAAGAAAGGAAATTAATAGTAATTAATAAACAATTGTGTAGAGACACACAATTACAACAAAAAGATGTTCAAATATAGAAGGGACAATATCTGCCAAAAAAGAGGTTTCAATTGTCAGCAAACACACTATGAGCCAACATTTAGATACACATGTGCTAAAAAGTATATACAAACATAAGTTCCAGGTGATAAGCTCAAGAAGATACTTTAAAACTAAAGTGGGGGGAAAAAGATACTTTCATACATTGCTATGGGACTGCAAATTGGTGCAATCATTTTGGAAATTGGTATGGTGATTCCTCAGAAAACTTGGGATGGAACCATAATTTGATCCAGCTATCTCAGTCCTCAATCTATACTCAAAGGACTTAAAATCAGCATACTACAATGATGCAGCCACATCAATGTTTATAACAGCTCAATTCACAATAGCTAAACTATAGAACTAACCTAGGTGTCCTTCAACAGGTGAATGGATAAAGAAAATGTGGTATATATACATAATGGAATATTACTCAGCCTTAAAGAAGAATGAAATTATGGAATGGAGCTGGAGAATGTCATGCTAAGCAAAATAAGTCAATTCCAAAAAACCAAAGGCCAAATGTTTTCTCTGATATGTGCATGATAATTCACAGTAAGAGGGGGATGGGGCAAGAGAAGAATAGAGTTACTTTGGATTAGGCAGAAGGGAGTAAAGGGAGGGGAGGGGGTTTGTGGGTAGGAAGGATGGTGAAATGAATTGGACATTATTACCCTATGTGCATATATGACTATACGAACAGTGTGATTCTGCATCACATACAACCAGAAGAACGAGAAGTTGTATTCCATTTATGTATGATATGTCAAAGTGCATTCTACTGTCATGTATAACTAATTAGAACAAATAAGAAATTCTACTTCAGGAACTGTTGGGGGAAATGAGCAAGACTTCATATGCTTAAGTTTTTCAGGAGAAACAAGTCAATGAATTTAATTACTTTAAAAAGTGTGTAAAAAGAGTGAGGGAAAACCTAAATAATTTAAGCAATGACCTCAGAATTCTACAGATTATTTTATATTTTTTGTGTGAGTGTGGCAATAGCAAGCTAAAGGAGCAAATCAGATATTATAACCAATATATTATCTCTAGTTTTTGGAAAAAGTAAATAAGCTAGAGAAAGTTTTGGTAAAAACATGAGACAGAGCACAGACCTATCAACAATATTGGCATGACTTCAGTTTGGAATTTTGCAATGAATTATCAAATGAATATTATTTTATAAGTTATTTAATAGATTTTATAAATAATGTTCTTCTGTAGTTTTCCAGTGCAGTAAAAAATCACAAAGAGTGCAAACACACATAACATTACAGTAGATGATCCAAACTACAGGATGTTAATTGAGTAAATGGGTGCAATGTCTTTTTCAATGGCCACAGTAGAAAATGAAAATAGTTTTAAAACGTCTAAGTATTTTGTTATCAGTTTCATCATGAATCTCTTTATAGTGAAATGAAATCTATTATTTTGTCAAAAAACAAAGAGTGTCCTGGTACAGGTTGGATATGAGGTATCCCTCATATGTGAGACACTGCAAGAATGTTCATAGATAAAATGATTAGATTATAAGAATCTTAACCTATCAGTAGACTAGTTTACCTGAACAGACTAACTGGGTGGTAAATGTAGGTAGGTAGAGTGTGGCTAGAGGAGGTAGGTTACTGGGAGCATGCCATTGGGGTTCATATTTTGTTCCTAGTGAGTGGAGCTCTCTCTGATTCCTGGCTGCCATGAACTGAGCAAGTTTCTTCCACACATCTTCTGCCATGGTGTTCTGCCTCATCTTGGGCCAAGAGCTATGGAACCAGCTAACCATGGGCTGAACCTCTGACACAGTGAGCTCAACATAAACCTTTTCTCCTCTAAGTTAATCTTGTCAGGTCTCTTGGTCACTGCAATGAAAAGCTGACTAATATAAATTGAGAGCTAATTATTCTTCAGTTAATTAGGCTGATCAATCTATATCTGGAATATTGTGTTCAATTCTAGGTTATCATCCAAGAAAATTATAGAGATGTAGATACTACCTGATGAGAGACAGTTTGAGGAACTTGTAATTGTGAACCTAAAGAAAATAATTCTAAGACAGGTGTGATGGTCAGTTATGTGTCAACTCGACTGGGATAAGGGATGCCCAGATAGCTGGTAAAAAACTCTTTTGGCATGTGGGTGTGTAGATGTTTGCAGAAGAGATTAGCATTTTAATTGAGGGACTGAGTAAAGAAGATCTCTCTTTACCAGTATGGGTGGACACCAATCTGTTGAGGTTTTGAATAGAACAAAATGTGGTGAAAGAGTGAATTTTGTTTTCTGCTTGAGAGGAGATATCCATCTTCTGCCCTCCACGTGGTGCTTCTGGTTCTAAGATCTTCAGATTCATAGTTCCCCTGGTTTTCCTAGTTCTCCAGCTTGCAGAGTGTAGCTTTTCTCTCTCAATCTGTATGTATTTATTTGAATTATAGTAATTATTTGGTATATAATCAGTATATATTTTAGTATTGATATAGATATATATCATATATGATATGTAATATATGATATATTATATATTATGATACATCATATTACATAATATATAATTATATGTAATACATTTTAAATTTTAATTGATCATGTATAAATTATGATATATAATTAATATTAATAAAATGACTAATTTTATTTATTTATTTATTTTTGAGGTGGATCTCATTATGTTGCACAGGCTAGCCTCAAACTCCTGGACTCAAGTGGTCTTCCTGTCTCAGCCTCCCAGGTAGCTGAAATTATAGATGTGCAGCATTGCAATAGGCCAACCCTAATGCTAGATCTCCAAGAGCTTTGCCTTAACTTGTAATTTAGAAGTTTTGTGGTATGAGAAAAGTAATGTAGAAGAAAAACCTTAAGACCTTTTTTTAAAAAAATTGGGGTTACTAGTGGAAACCTTTATAGTTAATTATAATCTTCAAAGGTGAGTCCAAAATTCATTATTTTCTTTCTTGTCTTAATGGTCAATCACTGAGCAATAAATATGTAGGCTGTATGGCGTACTCAGTTTAGTTGCAAAATGGATTAAATCAAATCATCCATTTCACAGAACCGCTAATTGAGTTTTCATGATAATTAAATTAGATAGTTATTTAACGATCCAGGTAACTACTCTACAAATTGACCCTCAAATAACTTTGTAGTTTTCATTAAGTCCATGTAAACACATTTGAAGCTTTAGGATAGGATAGTATAATGGTACTCTCTGATTTAACTTTTTTTTTTTAAACCAATGAAGGCACAGGGATGGGGGGGGACAGGGGGACAGTAAAGATGGTGGAATATGATGGACATCATAGCCCTAGCTTAATGTATGACTGCATGTATGTTGTGATTCTACATCACATACAACCAGAGAAATGAAAAGTTGTGCTCCATCTGTGTATAATGAATCAAAATGCACACTGCTATCACGTATACCTAAGTAGAATAAATAAATAAATAAAATTTTAAAAAATAGGAGGAAAATGAAAAAAAAATACAATGAAGGAAGATGCCAATCACACCATCATTCAAACCAGGCAAAAATATGTGTCTTGAAAATTCTTTAGACACATATTCTAATTTAGAAATTCTTATTAACTTTAAGAAGTTAATATCATTTTTCAAAAAGATTTTTCTTTTGTACTTGTACCAGGTGACAATAGCTGCTGCTACTAATCCTAAAAAAAAAAACAGACTTAGGATTCCTAAGTTGTAATCCTCTTCTCACGCCTACATGATTTAAACATCATTTTTCTATGTATTTTTACTTTATATAAAATAAAAGCCTTTGAGCAGGTAAGCTCAAATGTTAAACCACTATTATTTTAAAGATGATAATTTAGGGGGAAAAGTAAGGAGATAGATAATGCTGAAAGTATAATCCATTGCCTTTATCATTACCCTTCTTGAAACCACAGAAACTTTGAGGTCATGGTGCTTCCTAGCAGCCATGCTTGCTTTTGGGATATCTCATCCTCAGTATTCCTCTTGTTTCTCTCAGTAGCCAACTAAGCACTGTTTTAGGACAAGGTATCTCAGCAGTCCTTTCTCTTCTCCCTTCCCCAGACTACACTAAAGTATAAAAAAGATTTAGTTTTCTTTTTTAGTCTTGCTACTTTGGAATTTGTTTTTATTTTTATTTTTGATATATGCTAAAAGCAAACTATAAACCATATTCCTTTCTAAAAACTAAGCAAACGAGTTTTAAAAAAACCTCAGAGGTTATATTAGCCTTCCTTTATAGATTTCTAACATAAATATTAATCTGCATTTTCTTCAAGGCTTCCAGAAGACGTATTTACCAAAGATGAATTATAGTAATTACCAGCAATGAAACTGGATAAAATTTTCTTAGGAATGTTGACTTTAATTCTTTTCATTTACCTGCCAGTATTAATAATCTTCACATTGGTGAGACCATAGATAGGGGAGAGAAAGAAAACAAAGTGATGGAGATCATAGTCCAAGCACTGAATTTTCTATTACAGTTACTAAGGCTAATTGTTTGACACAAAAGTTCATAGAATATGAACTTTGCAAATGTACTTTTAAAGTATTTACTAAAACGGGTTATGCAAGTTGCCTAGTACTTGCTCTGTTGCTCCAGCACCTAAATGACCTCAATCCACTCAGGGCTCTCCACTATGTCACGCTATTTTTGAGCACAGAGAAATTGCTTGAGGCTAGTCTTTACAAAAATGGAGAACGAATTGTAGGTAGAGAAAAAAAGTCCCTATGTGTTTAACTGACCACTCTACCAGTTACAAGAAGGATTTTTTTTCTCACTCAATAGCTTTAACTGTCAAAGAAGAAATAAGAAGTACAGAATAAGCCTCAGGAAAGGTTAAAGATAGGAAAAATATATCTTATACATAAAGTACATTTATGTATAAAAGAATAATGCTTGTACAGTTTGTACATGGTTTTAGGAGATATGTAGAGGAGGCAGAAGAACATTTAGATTAGCAAATCTTTCTTCCTCAGGTCAATAGGAGAAACTCTTTATATAAAAACATTTCATACAGCTTTCATATTTTGAAAGTAAACTCCTTTCTAATGGTCAGTGTGGTTCAAATGATTTCCAAGCCATTTCTCTGGCATGTGGTGAAAATACCTTTTGTTTAATATTAAATGAGGAATTGCTAGTTTCCATTTAATCAAAACATCTAAATTGGCAAAAGAGTTATGGGAATTAATAGGACATGATGGAAAGAACAATGAGCAAGAAATGAGAAAAACCTAGATTCTAGGCTAGGCGTGGCCTTAGGAAACCTTAGTTCATTAGCTACTGTTTCCTTATTGACAAAAGCTTCCTTGCCTTCCTCGTAAGGTCCTGATGAGGATCACTTGTGAATATTGAGAATATTTCACTATAACAGCCATTATCAAACCCACTTGTTCCAGGAAGTGGCCAGTCACAGAAACCCTTCTGCTTCAAACACTGGACCCTCTGTCCTCATTCTGAAACATCCCCAAACTGCTTCTTGCCTTTTTACAGTCAACCAACAACTTCCAATTTATTTGAAGACAAATTAGAAATTCTCCCTACTTCTAGAGATCCCACTTTAATAGAACACTTGTCAGTAAGAGATTTTTTTCTATTTCCTTTATAAAACTTAGTTTCTTAAAACTTTTGAACCCCTGTTGGAATAAAAGATGGAATTTATGAATAATTTTTTTGGTCAATTTTGTCTTGGGCTTAAGTATGGCTTTGATAAGTGTATATGTCAGCACTTATAATAGATGTGTTAGGTAAATGCATGCTGCTACAGAATTTTACCTATGTTAAAGGAGATGGCAAAAGTAAAAAGAAAAATTAAGGACTTGAACTTCAAGTTCATTTGGGAAAAACAATTATGAGATAACTGTTTTTATGCTTCAGAACCCAGGCTAATCATATTTCATACTAACCATCATTTATAAATAATTTATGAGTATCATTTCTTTTTTGGTACCAGGGATTGAACTCAGGGGTACTAGACCACATCCTCAGCCCTATTTTGTGTTTTATGTAGAGACAGGGTCACACTGAGTTGCTTAGTGCCTCGCCGTTGCTGAGGCTGGCTTTGAACTCATGATTCTCCTGTTTCAGCCTCCCTAAGTGCTGGGATTACAGGCCTGCGCCACCACGCCTGGCTTATGAGTATCATTTTACATATAGCACAGTGTCTCTGGAAGCTACTACTTATCTTTGGTCCCTGACTTCACTACTTACTGACTGTACCATCTAGGACAAGTCACTTAATGCATGTTAATATTTGTGAAATTTATGGAGCACTTACTCCATAGGCATTGCGATACATATCCTCTGTGGATTATTTCATTGTGTACCTACTGAGGTACACATGATTATCATTCTCACCTTAGAGAGATTAGGAAAGGCAAATAATGTGCCCAAGATCACACCTAGCAGTTTCCACATCAACAAATCAAGAAATGTTAATAGCATACAGATCAAAGTGTTGTTTGAAAAAATTGCACAAGACGAGGCATGTAAAGTATTTGTTTTGCACTATTACATAGGAAGTATTCAGGAAATACTTATTGTAATTATTTTGCCATTGTTACAAGGTGAGAATAATTATCTACATTGTTAAGATCAAGAAATTTCAGCTGACCTTGTAAAACCAAAGAAAACAAAGCATAATGCTGGGAAGGATGAATGGCACATGAGTATTTTAAAACAGAGACTGTTAGATTAGCCAGAGGAAAGTACACGGGCTCTTGCTGGATGAAGAAATAATACACTCCTTACTTGAAACCTTCTATGCCATTGACACAGAATATGTTAATGTACTGGTTAGTTCTGGTGGGAAGCAGCCAGAGAGTTGACAGACAAAGGAAATAACTATAAGAATTAGATGATATGCTGAGGAAGGGCTTAGGGGAAGGGTCTTACCTACCCATAAGTCATTGCTGTTCTAGAATGACTCCATTTGAAGGGTCGATATTTAAAACCAAGTATGGGTAGCCATACATCCCATCCTATTCATGCTTCAATATTTAAAATGCTCACAAGTTACAGATAAGGGAGTATTTTGAAGGATGGGGGAAAGCAGTAATGGGCTTTGGCCTGTCCTTTACCACAGCTTGGCCTGGTTACACAGATGAGCAGAACATGGGTTAAGTAAGTTTGGTTTGTCAGCAATATGATTTAGAAAGATC
>PVHX01015674.1:0-45799 GCA_004024805.1 Geosciurus inauris
ATAGCTAAACTGTGGAACCAAGCTAGATGCCCTTCGATAGATGACTGGATAAAGAAACTGTGGTATATATACACAATGGAATATTACTCAGCAATAAAAGAGAATAAAATCATGGCATTTGCAGGTAAATGGATGGAGTTGGAGAATATCATGCTAAGTGAAGTAAGCCAGTCTCAGAAAACCAAATGCCGAATGTACTTGTTGATAAGTAGATGCTGATCCGTAATGTGGGGAAGGTCCTGGGAACAATGGTGGAATTCTGTTCACAGGGGTGTAAGGGGGAGGGGGCATGGGAACAGTAAAAGTGGTGGAATATGATGATCATCATAGCCCTAACTTTATGTATGACTGCATATATGTTGTGATTCTATACAACTTACAACTAGAGAATTGATGTTATCCTCTATCTATGTACAATGAATCAAATTGCACTGTTATCATATAAGCCTAAAAAGAACAAATAAATAAATTAAATATGAAAAAAGTAAATAAAATAAATAAATAAATAAAATACATGTAAGTTGAAGCCTTTAAGAAAAAACATACATTAGAAGTTCTAAAACAAAATCATTCTTTGCACAAGCAATTCCACTTCTAGAAAAAAAAATGTGAGCTAGCTTCAATGATTTTTTAAAAATCACAACTTACTAATAGAAGGGGGAAGTGAGGAAGAAAAAATATCCAACATTCGAGGACTAGTAAAATAAGGTATGGTACAGTTATCGCCCACCATAGATGGTTTTGGTTGGTTTCCCCCTCTGTGCCCCTTTCTCACTGCTCTGAGATGCACTGCTAACCTCACATGACCCACAGAAGGCTTGGTGCCAGGTGACCATGTGCATCTCCTCATTCCTGATATAGAAAAAAAAAAGTGAAAATGAAATGGGGCTGGAGGTTAATTTTAAACAGAGAACAGGAGTTGGACACAGTGCCATATGCCTATAAACCTAGCTACTCAAAAGGCCAAAGCAGGAGGATCATGAATTCCAGGCCACCCTGGGCAACATCGTGAGATCCTACATCAGAAATGCATATATTCAATAAAGAACAAAAGAAATTGAGTGTTAATATGGCTCATGTTCCTCCACTATCTTAAACCATATGCTCAGAGAGAACAAAGCTTGAAGAAAAGAGTAAAAATGTTTCTAAAGTTCATTGTCTTCATTTTGGAAAATGAAGTAAATGGGGATTAAAAAAAAAAAAAAAAGAAAGCAAGAACAAAAAATTGCCATAGGCTAAGTCACACTGGTTACTGGGAAGAGGAATTCAGGGGACACTGGTATTCAACTCTGGGAAATGTGTTGGAGAAAGAGTGCAGCCAGGAAAATGTGGGGTGCATATAAAGATGATTTCCTGAGAGGAGGAAGCCAGCGTGAGTAGCTCACACACCAGCAGTTTTCTGAACCCAGACCAATTTGGGGAGACAGTTCTCCCTGGCTTTTTTCATTTTCTCCATGCAGAGCAGAGGACTGACTGGCTTTATCCTTTCAAGGATGTTTGTACAGTGAACAATCTTACAAGATAAAGGTAGGTCTCCCTCTAGGTCAGAGACCATCTTTGCTTATTATCTTCTAAAATAAACATAATGGCTCCCTCCAGAGCAAGCATTGGGCAAGTTTGCTTATTTCCCATCAGAAGACAGATTCACCAAGCTCAGGGTTTCTCAGTTGTAAAAGAAAACCACTGGCTATGATTGTCCTCCAGGGCCTCTCCATACCAACACTGAGAGAATTTCAGGCAAAGGAGGATCAATGTAAACATGAAGCTTATGCACTTGTGCCACCATAATATCCTTTTTCTCTGAACCAGAAGCTTGGTGCCTTCTGTCAGCCTGTGTGAAAGTAGGATAGACTGACTTGTTGACTTGCAAGCCGGGCAAGATCTGGGACCCTTCACTGTTGCTGCTAACCAGCTCGTTCTCACTGAAAGACATGCATCTCCTTGTAAAAGGTCTTGATCGATAGTCCTCAAAATTCTACCCAATGGGAGGGTCCAACATCAGATGAGTGATTATGTATCACTGAGAAACATTTAACAACAACAACACAAATGTTAATTATTTCATTAACCCTTGAAATTTTTAAAAAGTGAATTAAAAACTCCATTTTACTGATTCTAAAAAACTTGGAATCTGTCAAACCGTTTTGCCTAGAATATCAGATATATTTTCAGCTATACTAATTAAATTGAGATAAATCTGACCAGAGAAGGTTGATGTAGAACCCTGGGCCTACTTTTATTTGAAGAATGTGTTTCTTGGAATTCTGTTAATAAGGAAACATATAGACTACTTCAACAAGATTTTAGTGCAATTTGATAAGTGTATTCTCTTAGATGAAATGTGAACAAAGTAATCTTAAAGAACTTTTAAGGATGGTGAAAGATGCTATTTAATTCACACTCATCATTCTAAGAGTTTGTAAGAGGATGTCATGTTCCTGTGTGATAAAGATAATTATCATTATCAGAGTAAAACACTAGAAACTTGCAACTTGACATTTTTCAACATGTTTAAAGACAAATATTATACAACTTCATTAATTAATGCTATTTTTATTTTCTTTAATTTTCTTTTTAAATATCAGCTGTTGCAACAACAATTTCATTCTTTCAAACCATCATAAGTATAAAACAGTCAAAATTTTCTGCGATTACCTTAGTAGGTAATTTTGAGATTAACAATATTTCTCTTAAATTACTTATAAAAGTATAAGAAAAATGGAGAGAATATTAGGGATACACCTTAGCTATTTTAATAGAAAAAAAACTCAATTTTTCAAGGACTTAATACATTGGAAATTTTTTTCATGTACAATTCAATTCAGTGTTCATGGTCTGCATTGGAATCAGGATGTATCTGTTTTATGTAGTCATGCAGAGACGTAGATCAAGGGCAGTGCTGTCCTCATCAACACATGACATTCAAGGTTACCATGAGCATCAACATTCAACTGAAGCAAAAGGCAAGAGAGAATATACAGAACCATAGCTGCTGTTGAAATACCTTGTCCCAGAAGTGACGGATGTCACTTCTCACATTCTAATGGTAAGAACTAGCTACATGGTCTCTCCCAGCTGCCTGCAGATGTGGAAGCATTGGTTTGAGCTGGTGCTATGATTTTGATACAGTTTGTCACCACCAAAACTCATGCTAAAATTTGATTCCCAGTGTGGTAGTGTTGGGAAGTGGCCATTGGGATGTGCTTAGTTCATGGAAGCACCACTCTCATGAATGCATTGATGTCTTTGCTGAGAATCCAGGTTCGGCATCTCAAGATTAGATTACATCTGCAATAGTTAGCTAGGTGTTTTTGTTTTGTTTTGTTTTGTTTGTTTTTTCTTTTTGGTACCAGGGAATGAACTCAGGGGTACTTGACCACTGAGCAACATCCCCAGCCCTATTTTATGTTTTATTTAGAGACAGGATCTCACTGAGTTGCTTAGTGCCTCACCATTGTTGAGACAAGCTTTGAACTCTATTCTCCTGTCTCAGCTGCCTAAAGTGCTGGGATTACAAGCATGCCCCGCTGTGCCCCACTACCTCTGCAGTAGTTAGTTAGGTCTTGCAGAACTGCATTAGTTACTGTAAGAGCAAATTGTTATAAAGTAAGCCTGGCATCTCTCAAATACTGCTCCCCTTCTGCATGTGCTCACTTCCTCCTCCCCTACCATGTTATAATGCATCATGAGGCTTTCACTGAAAGCTGATCAGATGTGGCCACCCAAACTTAGATAGAACATTGAGCCAAAATAAACCTCTTCTATCTATAAATTATCCAGCCTCAGGTATTTTGTTGTAACAACACAAAACATATTAAGATAGCTAGGCAGCTATAAAGATAAAACACACAGCATTAATTTTGTGTTGTTGGTTATCTTGGTTGTAAGTATATTTCAATGGTATTTTCATTCTCTAAAAGAAAAAACAATTCCTTGGAGAAATACATTGGGCCATAAGTTCAACTAGCATAATGACACGAGTTAAGTATGAACTTAAGTGTTTCAAATACATATCTCAATTACCAAGATACACCAATTCAGAAGAAAGAAACCAATTCAAAAGAAATAATCTGAAAGATTATAATGTTCCTATTGATATATTAAACATAGAAAAAAATATTGGGCTGTTTCTTTCTCCCCATTTCTTAAATTTACACTCTTTTGAACTTGAATAAAGTTGCATTCAGAATTTTAAAAATAATACTATTAGTCTCACTAAAGGGTTGGGAAAAAATAGAATTATGCTGCTGTATTACAGCAGACTGTCCTTTCCCCCCCAAAGGCACCGTGACCTATGGAAGAAATAAACTACTTTCATTTGTATTTGTATTTGTAGATGCAGTGATAGTCATATGATTATTACATATATTTATCATGCCAATTAAATAGCAATGACATAAACTGATTCCTAACATACTTCTTAACGTCACTGAGGTTAAAACAATCAGTGAAGGCTTTAAGTTAAATTGCACCAGAATTGTCCATGGCTGGGTACCCAGGAAAGAGGTACTTCCTACTGGGAGCAATAGTGACTATCAAGAAAAACAGTATTTCTGTAAACATGAGGTTAAGCACCGTAAATCCCAAGTCTTTCTGTGATTAAATACCAATATTCAAACTGAAAGCAGATCTTTAAAATTTTCGCAGATCGTTTCTCTTGGGTGAAGGTCTTTTGGCTGGAGGGTGGGTGTGCAGGGGAGGAAGGAAGAGGAACTGCCTCATTCTAAACTGATAAGAAGGCTGCTAAAATCTCTCTTATCAATGGCCTTTGCACTTAACTTGTTTAGAAATAAAAAAATAAATAAATTCTGTGAGTCACCACATTTTGTTCATTTCCAGCTTGGCAGGCCACCTTGTTCTAGTGGAAACTGAGTCAATGTGGGAAGAACCAGAATTTGGATAGATTTCATCAAACATTCACACTGATGCCAGGTAAGCCAGAAAAAAAGGAATGTCCTGCAACTGGAGTTGATAAAAAAATTCAAGTTCAATTTAAGTCAACAATTCTATGCTATAGCAGGACACAGTGGCACGTGCATGTAATCCATACTACGTGCAGGTACTGGGGAGGCTGAGGCAGGAGGATCAAGAGTTCAAGGCCAGTGTGGGCAATTTAGCCCTGAGTTCAATCCCCATTATCACCAACAGAGGGGGGGAGCAGGGGAGGGAGAGGGATAGAGAGGGAGGGAGGGAGGGAGGAAGGAAGAAAGACATTCCACACTGTGAAAGTAGAACTTCAGATCTAAAATAAAATTTTAACTTTTAAAGGAATCAGCATATTACTGGCCTGGACTTTCATACCTATTGAGTAATAAATTTCCTCCATATATATATATTAAACCAATTCAAATGATGTTAAAATATAAATTGTAGTCCCTATTCTACTCTTTCCGTTTATCCCAGTCCCTCTCCTCCCACCCCACTTCTACACAGATCCTGAGCATAGGAAAAAAAGGCTAATAAACGTCAGGGTTGGGTGAGTAGATTAATCATACCCTGTTTCTAACATTACAACCATTTTTAATTATAAGTTGAAGTATACCTTATAGGACAAAGGCAAGCACTCAGAATACAGGGCTTGGAATACAGGATTCTGTAGAACACAGGCAACCACACCAATTAAATGTAATTCAGTATTTTCAAGAAGCACTTTCTTCTTTTCTTCCCACTAACTTGTTTCTTTTTACTCCTGTAGCTCCCTTGAATAGTTTTCTTTTTTTTCCCCCCGAGTTACACATTTTTAACGACTGTATTGTTTGGTTAGAACAAGAGCTCAGGGTGAGGAAGGTTATAGCTGAGGTATTCACAAGGATTTCCTGTTTGTGGTGGCTCCTTTTTCCTCCTTGGTAATGTGTTTTTTACATTTTTATAAAGCTGCCTGTGTGTTTTAATTTTATTCAGTTTTTCACCTCAGAAGGGAAAGGAAAGTTTAGGACTGGCTCTTACTCTTTCTCAGTGACCACAGGGAAGTTAACCTTGCTATATCTACAAAATGGACATAGTAATAACTGCCCTGAATTGTCACAGAATTCTTGGGAGGTACAAATAAAACAGTTTTTTTAAGGAAGCAAAATGTGGTAAAGGTTTTAAAGTGTTTATAGTAAATTCTGAGACAAATAAATTCATCAATATCCAAAGGGGAGAAAAAGAAAATTCTGTACCTAAGGGGAATTATAGTCCGCTGATAATTGGTTCACAAAATTATAATACAAAACAATACCCATTTCACACCTTCTTTTGGAGCAAAAACACCAAACCACCTGAAATAGTTTGAGTTCTGTTTCCTTTGTGTGTGATTTGCATATGTCCCTCTGGAGAGTCGTTAGGCAACTGAGTACTTACTGTTCTATGATGATGTGGTGAAAAACATAGACTGACCTACTTTTGTTATTATTATTACAAAATAATATGTACACATATTAAACAAAATCAAACAATAATAAATATTCCACTTCCCAACATATCCCCGGCTATTCACCTCTTTTCCTAGTTTCTATTTTTACTTCTAGTGGTTTACTCTGTTTTCTACTGATGAATACACTTAAACTTCTCTTTTCTGATTCATTGAGTTTAAGTAGTATCTTCTGATTTCCAGTTCAAGGTGTTCAGTGAACGCAGTGCTCTCCATCTCTCCTGAGTTTTGTTTCACTACACAGATACACCATTTTTAGCTCATCTATGGGTTACTGTGTTGTAGAACAACATACCGAACCTTCATTTCTTGTTTCAATTTGAGGCCCCGTGTGCTGTCTCAACGACCTCCTTCCCCAGCCTTCTTCCACCATCCCAACTCTCTAGCATCCTTGTTCTTTCACCAGCCAAAGTTTTTTGAGTTCTTTATATATTCTGAATATTAATCCTCTTGTCAGAGGAGCAGCTGCCGAAATTTTTCTCCCGTTCTCCAGGTTCTCTTTATGCTCTTGTTTCCTTTGCAGTGCAGTGGCTTTTTAATTTGATGCCATCCCATTTATTTATTCTTGGTATTATATCCTGATCTGTAATAATCTTATTAAGGAAGTTGTTGCCTGTGCCTATATGTTGGAGTGTTGACATTGTTTTCTTGTAGCTGTTGCAAAGTTTCTGGTTTAATCATTAGGTCTTTCATCCATTTTGAGTTGACTTTTGTGCAGGGTGAGAGGTAGAGATCAAGTTTTATTCTTCTACACATGGGTATTCAGTTTTCTCAGCACCATTTGTTAAAAGCTTGTCTTGTCTCCAACCTATGTTCTTGCTTTTCCCATTTTTGAATCAAGTTTTGTTGTTGTTGTTGAGTTTTAGAATTTTTCTTTATAATCTAGATATCAGTTTCTTATCAGACACATGGTTAGCAAATATTTCTTCTTATTCTGTGAGTTCTGTTTTTAATCTGTTGAAATTGTCTTTTGATGCACAAAATTTTAAGATTTTCATGAATCCATTTGTCTATTCTTTTTTGTTGTTTCCTGTGTCATACCCAGGAAATCTTTGTCAAATCCTATGTCATAAAGCTTTTGTCCTATGTTTTCTTCTAGGATTTTTATAGCTGTAGGTTTTACATTAAAGTCTTTGACCTACTTTGAAGTATTTTTTGTGTGTGGTGTAGGTAAGGTTCCGACTTCATTTTTTTTTTTTAACATTTTATGCCACTTTCAGTTTTATGATTTGATTGGCACTGCAGCATTTGACAAGTACAAATTCTAATATATCTTTACAGAAAAGCATTCAGTGATGCAGATACCCAAGTAGTGGTGACATCGTTGAAAGAGTCACTGGACTAATCAGAGAGGTTATTTCAAATTTGTCCATTACTTGTGAGTTATCAGATCATTAGAGAGTTACTTAAATTCTCAGGTCTTCATTGTCCTTTTCTAAGAAGCAGAGATAAGAATTTTGCCATGTAGAACCATCATGAGGATTCTGGATAATGCACACAGTATAAATAGGGACCTTTAGACAATTAGATACTAACAATGCATTTATATAAAAGCATCAGAACATTGCCTCCATAACTGCAAGAAATAAGTTTCGGTCCCCTATAAATTGGTCAGACACAAGTATTCTGTTTTGTCAGCACAAAATATGCTATAACAAATTTTAATAGGTTAGGTATCCCGTCAAATTACAGGTTACTTTGATCAAAAAAATGCTGAAATTCTGGTACATATGTGTTAGGCACTCTGAGGGGGCCCCAGTGATCCCTACCTCCAAGGAGCTCCTGGGTAATCTCATCTTCTTGAGTATGGCTGGAATTAGAATAAATAAATTTTAAAAAAAGAAAAAAGAAAATTACCTTAAAATTTAGCAGCTTAAAATAATAAACATTTACTATCTCACAGTTTTTGTGGGTTGGATATCTGGGTACAGCTGAGTGTTTCTGACTGAACTTATTTTGTGAGGAGTTGTTAAAATATCAGTAAATGTTGTATTCTCATCTGAATGCTCATTTGGAGAGAGGCAATCTATGTCCAAGCTCATTTGCTCTGTTTTTGGTAAACTTTGGTCAATCACCATACAGACCCCTCCACAGGAATATCTCAACGTAGCAGCTGGCTTCCCCCACTACAAGTAACTGAAAAGACTGAAAGAGAGAAAGCTTCTGCTATATTCTATTCATCAGAACCCACTTCATTCTTTTGCACGTGAAGCCCAGTTTTCCAGCACTATTTGTTTAAGAATGTTTTGCCCACTGAATTATCTTAGCACTGATTGTAAAACTGTATATGTGATTATTTGTTTCTGGGATCTCTTCCATTCCATTGGTCTATACGCCTGTCTTTATGCCAATACTATATTGTTTTGTTTACTGTAGTTTTGGAGTAAGTTTTGAAATCAGAAAATGTGAAACCTCTAGCTTGTTTTTCTTTTTCAAGATTGTTTTGGCTATTTGGAGTCCCTTGGGGTTTCATACAAATTTT
This sequence comes from Geosciurus inauris, assembly GCA_004024805.1. NCBI lineage: Eukaryota > Metazoa > Chordata > Mammalia > Rodentia > Sciuridae > Geosciurus > Geosciurus inauris. The sequence continues at coordinate 8,895 of PVHX01015674.1, forward strand.
GAAAGGATTTTTCTACTTCTGGGAAAAAAATGGAATTTTGGTAGGAATTGTTTTGAATCTGTAGATCACTTTAGGTAGTATTGACATATTAATAATATTAAGTTTTCCAATCCATGAACATGGGATGTGTTTTCATTTAGTTATGTATTGTTTAATATCTTTAAGCAATGTTTTCTGGTTTTCACTATACAAGTCTTTCACCTTGTCCTTGATTAATTCCTAAGTACTTTATTCTTTTTGATGCCATTAGAAGTGAAGTTGTTTTCCTTTCATATTGCTCATTATTAACATGTGGAAATGTAACTAATTTTTTATGTGTTGACATTATGTCCTGCCACTTTGTTGAAATCATTTATTAGTTCTAAGAGTTGTATTTGTATGTGTAGTCATTAGAATTTTTTCATGTACTATAATGTCATCTGTAAGCAGAGACTATTTTTTTCTTTTCCAATTTGTATAACTTTTCTTTCCTTTTCTTAATTAATGTTCTGGCTAGAATTTCCAATACTATGTAAAAGAGAAAGTGAAAGCCAGCATCCTTGTCTTGTTCCTGATCTTACAACAAAAGCTTTTAGTCTTTCTCCATCGAGAATGATGGTTGCTGTAAGTTGTAAATTACAGCTTTTACTATGTTGAGGTAGCTTTCTTTGATTCCTGATTTGTTGAGATCTTTCATCATGAAATGGTACTGAATTTTGTCAAATGCTTTATCTGCATCAATTGAGATGATCATGTGATTTCCTTTATTCTGTTAATGTGACATATTACATTGATCAACTTTATATTTTTATCATTCTTGTATGCCAGAAATAAATACCAATTTGTCATGTTGCATAATCCTTTTAATTTTAATTCGCTGCTGGTTTCTGTTTCCTAGCATCTTGTCAAGAATTATTGCATCAGTGTTTACAGGGATATTGGTCTGCAGTTTTCCTTTTTTATAGTGTTTTTGTCTGGCTTTGGTATCAGGATTATACTGGCTTCAGAGAGTTAGTTACAAAATGGCCCTTTCTTTTCAATTTTTTGGAAAAGAAATTGATTAACAATTAATGTTAGGTCATCTTTAAATGTTTGATAGAATTTTCCAGTGAAACCATCAGGTTGGGGATATTTCTTTGTTGGGCTATTTTTGAATATTGATTCAATCTCCTTACTAGTTAAAAGTCTATTCATATTTTCAATTTCTTCATGATTTGGTTGGTAAATTTTGCATTTCTATGATTTTCATTTGTCTTCTCCTCCCCTGCTCTTTTCTGCATTTACATTTTCTTTTTATTATAATTATTAATGTATATTAACTGTACAAACTAATGTGTTTCACTGTGACATTTTCGTACATGCACATACTGTATTTAGGTCATGTCCACACTCCCTTCTCATTTATCTCTGCTCTAATCTTTAGTAATTCCTTTCTTCTGCTAGTTTTGGCTTTAGTTTGTTCTCCTATTTCTATTCTCTTAAGTTATAAAGTTAAGTTGGGCATTTGATATAATTCTTGTTTTTTTTAATGCAAACATATAGAAGTATAAATTTTCCCCCAACACTGATTGTGCTGTGTCCCATAAGTTTTAGTATGTTATATTTTCATCTGCAATCATTTCTAAGTAGTTTTTAAATTTTTCTTTGTGATTTCTTCTTTGATCCATTGGTCTTTCAAGAGTTTGTTGTTTAATTTCCACACATTTTGCTCTACATACTGAGATATTTGACTGCATGTTCTATCATTTCCTTTAATTTTTAAAAAATTTCGACAACTATTTTTTAATTTCCAGAAACCTTTGCTTGTTCCCTTAATGTTCATTATCTATAACAGCCTAGGCCTATTTTTAGGCTGCAACATCTAATCATATCTTTCTAAAGACATTAAGAGGATTTTTAAATGTTTTCACTTACGTTCTCTACTTTCTTTGAAGCCACTCATTCTCTTTGCTCACTTGGATCATGCTTGATGTATTATTGATTTTCCTTAATAAGGGGCGGTCCTTAGTTGACCATTTAGAATGGCCAATAAAGGACTAAATTGATGACTGTTTGTAGCTGGCATGAGTTTCTTCTGAAGTTCTATTTCCCCATTGTGTGTGGTAGTCTTCACTTTAGGAAGGAGAGGAGGAGAAAGTTATGCAAACTGGGGCCCTGCATATTTGATCAGGAGTGCTAGAACCCATATTAAAAGTTACTCCTGTGAACACTGTTCTATTTCTTTAGGGATCAGTGTTCCTATATAGCTTCAACCCGGAGGGGATGAGTTAAGAACTACCATTAATTCATTTGGCGAGACTACAATTCAATTAGCTGTTACATAGATAGTCCTCCAATTAATTAATCTATTCTAAATTCTGTTTAGCAGACCTGCTTCCCAGAGGAGATAGAAACTCTGCAGAGATATGTCAGAAAGATATGTCAGAAAGATATGTCAGAAAGAAGGGTAACAGTCCTGAGGCAACCTTCTCCATCACAAGCTGTGGGCTGCTGCCGGGTTCATTCTGGTTCATCTATTAAAGCATCCAATTGCTTTGCCTTCCAGGAACATGTTCAAACTTCTGGACTGTTCTCAAGAAGTCTTCCATTCTAAGTGATTTTCCCTTTAGGTTAAAGGAATAAGGATATGGGGTAGGAAAGAGGTAAATGAACACTTTCATATATTCCATTTTCAATAGAATTTTATGCCACACTCTTTTTCACCATAGTTCAAAGGAATATGTCTTCTGTTCCAGGGTAGCATAAAAGGATGACCATGATTATCCAAATTAGGACACGTTAGGGACTGAAAATGACATCTATCAATAATTAGGCCAGGCTAACAGGCATACTCCAGGACCTCGCTCAACAAACCATGATGCATGATCATACCACATATGTAAATGCACATCAGCAAGGCACAGATCAGTGACAGAAAAGGCTTAAGTCTCATGAAGAGAAAATGAGATGAGAGAAGTGCATGTTCTGTGAAGAGATATGAAATATATAACTATTACCTTTGGACCCAGGGCAACCAGGATATTTTACAGGTAATGAAGTTAGAATCAAGCTGACTTGCTAAGAAAACAGGTTAGGAAACAATATCCATTTTTGTTATCTGAGCAATAGTAGAAATATTTCTGAGATATTATGTCTCAATAGCATTATAATAATAATGTGTTAATTCAATGAATTGAGATTATGATTAACAGAGAGAGTCTCAAGTGGGGTTAATTTGTTCTGCTCTCACCTCTGGACACCTTTGTCTACATGCATGAAGAGCACATTTGGCCATGCTGGGAGGCATTTTTGGTGCTGGCACTTGTGGTTAGAAGGATGCTGCTAACTATACTAGAAGGTGCAGTATAAAGTTTTTCAGTCCAACATATCAATAGTGCTGAGGTTAAGTCATCCTGGGTTAGGATTTAAAAAAATTTTTTTGATAAAGCTTTCAGAAGGCATTGTTTGAGCCATTTAGGAGTAGCCAATGAGTAACTGAAATCATCTTCTCTCTTAACATGATCTTTCTGATATTTTGAGACAATGGGGAAAACTTCCAAATATGGAAGCTGATAGACTACCAATAAGGATTTTCCCCAGTCTTTAAAATAGAAACTCAACACAATAAGAGTGTTACTCATATAAATTAATAATTATCACTTTTGCTCCAAGTATCTCTATCACAAGAGTTACACAATCAAAGTTTGCTTGTGTGACAATGAACATTTTTTTAGGGTTTATTTTTTAGTTGTAGGTGACAGAATATCTTTATTTTATTTTTTTATGTGGTGCTGAGGATCGAACCCAGTGCCTTATGCGTGCTAGGCGAGCACGCTACCACTGCGCCATAATCCCAGCCCCGACAATGAACATTTTTAAATGAAGTCCCTCATTTCTGTAAGATTATAACTTTTGAGTAAGTTGATATATTAATTTAAACTTAAATTTTATCCACAATATTATAATATCCACAGTCTTTCTCTCTCTCTCTCTCTGCTTCCAAGCTACCAAGAGGTGCATAACTTTGCTTTGCCCTGAGCTGCCACTGCGATGTTCTGTCTCACCTCAGACCAAGAAACAATGGAATCAGCTGATGGTGGAATGATGGAAGAAACACTGACTACAAAAATGGGGTGATAAAATTTGACAATTTGGAGGGATTTCTTTTTACTTGAGTATGAAATGAAGCTTTATTTTTTATGATAGAGATTGTTTCCCAAGTTATTATTAATTATTACAACATTCAGTTCTCTTGACTTCTTTTCAGTATCTTAATCTATTCAAAACATGTAGATATTTTGGAAATCTTTTGTTTTGTATTCTTTGGTCTTTGAGATAAGTATTCATTTTGCATCAGTTAAATATTGCAGACATTGTGTCTTTCTCAGTTTTCTGTTGCTTTGATAAAATATCTGAGAACATCAACTGAGAGGAGGACAGATTCATTTTGTCTCATAGTTTCAGAGGTTTCATTCCACCGTCAGCTGATTCCATTGTTTCTTGGTCTGAGGTGAGACAACATCACAGTGGCAGCTCATGGCAAAGCAAAGTTACTCACCTCTTGGTAGCTTGGAAGCAGAGAGAGAGAGAGAGAGAGAGAGGAAGACTGGGAACAAGATATGTCCTTCCAGAGCATTCTCCCAGAAACCCACTTCCTCCAAGTAGGTCCCACCTCCTAGAGTTTCCAACACCTTCCAATAACGCCTTTCCCTATGAACCCCTCTATGGATTAATTCATTGATGAGGTCACACCCTTCTCAATCTAATCACTTTCCAAGACCCCCACCTCTGAACATTGCTTCATTGGGAACCAAGCCTTCAGCACATGAGCCTTTTGGGGGATGTTCCAGATCCAGACCATAACAAAACTAGTTATAAATGGAAGAGCAATAATGATTTCTTTTATAATTTTTTGACCATTTAGAAAATAAATAGGTTATCAACACAAAAATTAAGAAAAGCAAAGATGATTTGAGAAAAAAAATGAAGTTAACAGATGAGAAACGAAATCAGGAGGCAACTAGAAGGTGAGATGGCAGTTTTAGGGGTGTACCTGAGAGAGACACTCATTTTTATGGTCTCTTTATGACTATTCTGCAAGGCTTAGTATCAGAAACTATAGGAGAAGGAAACATTTTCAATGTTACATATTTTTCAAGTAACGATATCTTTGAATTCCTAAATTATGTATTTTAGCAAATTTTGATGCCAATCTTCCTGGGAAAAAATAACTGTGTTTTAAATAAAACAGTCATAATTTAATCTTCCTTGATAAGAGTGGTCTGCAACTTTATCTATCTTTTCTTGCATTATGCTATAATGCAGAGCACAAGTCAGCATCTACATTCTATTTGTGTGCTTTTCCTTTGTTATCAAATTGTCAGTTCTCAAATCTTTCTGCTGCTGCCAGAATGCCTGCTTTTAATTCACTTCTAAATTCTCTGGGCCTAGAGATCAGATAAGTGAGTTGGCTAAGAGTTATATGTAAGACACATAAGATTTGAGGCAGCAGAATTTAACATAAAGGTATAGACTAAGCCTCTGAGCTTCCCGGCAGCCCTTCTGCTGTGCAGCAGTCTTTGTTTTTACACCTGTGTTCAGAGCTTCATTGAAGCTGTGAAAAATCAGACTCCTCAATGAATGAGCAAGAAACCAGAGTCCTTATCAGAGTGATTGTTCCATTTCTTTTGACACCTACAACTTGGGATTTAGAGTGGGGGTAAAGTCACTGCTACTGTTTAATCTATAAAAGGTAAGACTTGAAGTTTACTGAGCTTCTCCATAGACAGTACTTAGAGCATTTTCCATTTTCCTGCCTGTCTTCCTTGCTGCTTACTAGAGCTGCTCACTGCAACAAAGGAAACCCTCTGGGTCTCAACCAAAGAATAGCTAACCACTCACTGACAGCCTTCTTAACACGCAGACACCCGCTCTTGCAGAATGGGGGAAAATTCCTTAAAGGTAACATGGCTATTTAGAAGCTCAAATAATATTTTAATATTACTTTGAATTGACAGAAGGGCTAAAAAAAAGAAAGGAAGATTTTGTAAGTAGGTAAAATTATATTGGCTGCCTTGACATAATAAATGAGTCTTCGTTATGAAAATGGTTTTTAAAAAGTCATGACTTATGAGTTGGGCAAAGAACAAATTACCTACAGAAGAAAAAGTATATGAAGGATAATCCTGTAGGTCTATGCATGAAAGATAGATTTTGGAATCTCCAATAGTCATTTAGAGAGGATATCTCATGAGAAAAATTAAAAGCTAACTTGGAAGTAACTTCAAACATGGACCTCCTCAAGTGTATGACATAGAAGAGGGGAGTTATATGCATACCGTGGGGCTGTGAGTTCAGTGGTCACACTGGTTTGTAGTTGTTATTCTTTGTTTTGCTTTATGTTATGGTTTGGGTATGAGGTGTATGCCAGAAAGCCCATGTGTTATACAATACAGTAATGTTCAGAGGTGAAATTATTATGAAAATTATAACCTAATCACCACATTAGTCTATTTGATGGATTAATAATTCAAATGGATTGCTGGGTAACTACAGGCAGGAAGGATATGGCTAGAGCAAGTAGGCCACTAGAGACATGCTTTTGAGATTTACATGTTTTCTTTGGCTCCTTTCTCTTTCTCTTTTTTTCTCTCTCTTCTCCACCCTCTTTCTCATTCCTGGCTGCCATGAGCTGAGCAGCTTTCTTCCACCATACCCTCCGGACATGATATCCTGCCTCACCTCAGTTCCGGAGGAATGGAGCTGGTTGGCCATGGACTGAACTGAAACTGTGATCCTAGAATAAACTTTCCTTCTCTACATTGTTTTTGTCAAGTATTTTTTGTCACAGCGATGCAGGGCTGACTAACATATTCCGCTTTGGTCTCCAGTGAATTTAGATGTGGTGGGAATAAATGGTCTTCACAGCAATGAAGACCCCATTCACAAAGGCTTGTTTGTGCTTTCTTTTTCGCCATATCTATTTAAGCACAAGTCCTGTCAATTGCACCTTTCCAGATATTCTGTTGTCCACGCCCTCTTCCCTGTTGCACTGTCACTGCCTGAAGTCAGACCCTCATGAACCTCCCTCAGTCAATTTCAATAGCCCATTAGTTCTCCTTACCTTCAGACTGTCCATCTTGTCCGTACCCTACACGCAACTAGATGACCTGAGTCATAGGAAAAAGTGGTCACTGAGCTTCTTTAATGTTGAGAACTTCAACATCCTTAACATAAATGTAACTTGATTTCTGACTTAGCCTGCTTACTTTCTAGAGTCACTTACCACCTACTCCCCAGCCCATGTACCTTACATTCCAGTAACAAAGAGCTATGTGCCCCTTTCTCAATGCCCCATATGCCCTTGACTTTATGCCCATTGTTTGTCTTCCTCTTTTCTCCATCTCCATATTTTTAACCAGACTCTCTTTCACTTGCCCAGCAAGACCAGGGTTTATCTCCTCCAGAAACCTTCCCCAACACCACTGCATGCCATAACAAACTGTTCTTCCACCCTATCCAGTATAGGTTAAGTGTTCCATTTTCCTACAAAATTCTGGATATAATTCTTACCAGATAGTGTGATTTTGATTTGCTTACTTCTCTATTCTCTTTCCACAAAAGGAAAGGTTTCTGAGTCAGGACCATATTTAGTACTTATATCTTCTATGAGAGATAAAGTTAAGTAGATAACTGAAAGGCAAGTTATTAAACTCACAAGTGAGTTTTGAATAGAAGCTGCTCTTCAAAGTTAAGCTGAATAACAACAAGAAATCCTAGAAAGCCATTGAGGACAGCCCTCACCATAATATCTAAGTGGAGCCTGCATTTAAACTGCTGTTCTGGAGACACCTTGAAAGCTTGCCAGTAAATTTGCTCCATAGAATTCATGTGATGATGGAAATTCTTAGCTGGAGGCAACAAAATCAAAAGTTTTAAGGGAAAAAGCATGTTATTCTTCTGAAAGTATATGACGCCCACAATGTATCTTTCATTTAGCTCTTTTGTTCCATGAGAGACCTAAAGAACTTGGGGGAAAGAACTACAGTTTTCACCAATGATGTGACCATCATTTTCAGATTTAGATTTTCAATACAACACTAGCAAAATTTTTACAGCGCTCGACAGATTCAGGGACTTTAACAATGTACAGAATAGTATTATAGCAGGAGTTTACCATTCCTTTTGGGGGTGTTTGATTTGGAATCCAGTCTGGCAGATGCAATGGTCCTAGAATCAGCCTCACCAAATAAGATGAATAAGTAAGGACGTGAATTTTTTTTTTTTAAACTGCTGGGCTCATCAAGCAAGTACAGTTTTTGTGCAAAATTGTCAAAGAGGTCTGCCACACAGGAATGGCATATTCAAGACCACTTGCCAGCAGTGCCATTATACCAACCTCAGTTCAGCCTACAGGGGTGGCATCTCTGCTCCTTCCAGGCCAAACTGATGTCTTGCTAGAGAAATAATTATCCATTCACATCAGTCCTAAAGGAATCTTAAGAAATTGCATCACAATTCACATTATTCATCTTGGGTGTTAGATACACCATGGTAAATGCAGGAAGAGATTCTTATATCCAGAGAGTCCACAATAAGATGCTCTGGGGTAACTAAGATGTTAGTTCCAAAATGGGTCTGTGTTGTAATAGAAGTAAATTAAGTCTGGTTATGTTATATCAAAATCGGTAATGTTCCACAATATTCTCTCTCATGACCCTTTGCCAAAGGGATCAATGTTACTAGGCCTTCCATAGGAATTCTGAAAATGAATTAGCAAAATAGCTTTTTCTCATAGAAGGAAATTGGAGTAGGAGATGTAAAAGCCCATAATTCAGATTCTTTATAAAAATCAGTGCCTGATGTGTTCACAAACATCTTAAGGTGGTCTCAGAGGCAGACAAGAAAGGTATTATTTTTCCTTCAGGAACCAGCAATTGAGCCAATTCACTTGAAATATACCCTCAGTTTCATATATTGAAGAACTCCAGGAACTGCTCCCCAAGGAATTCTTCAACAGTGAATGATGTCCATTGCTTCTACGGCCTAAGGCAAAGCTCAGTCACCCGGATACACTGAAAGAGCATTTCTATCTAGTGTCTGCAATTAATCTGTTCCTTGCAATTCTGAAGGCAAACCTGATTCAGTTCTGATTTTTAAAATGCTAAGTTTAGAGTTATCAATGAAAACTAAAATAAATATCATCCAAAAATGTTCCTAGTCATACAAGATCCTGGTTTCAAAGAATCCACGAACAGAACAATAGCTTGAAGATGTATTGATTGATTATGTGATAAAACAAAAGCCTTCCACAAATAAATATTGACTTCCATGTTTAATGAAATCATTTATAATAATGAGGGGGGGCAAAAATAGTAAACTGAACCTTTCAATGTCTCTTTCTAAAGTTACCAATATTAATGGCATTGACTCTACCTAAAACAATATAAATGTAATCTATAGTTAGCCTACAACAAAGGCCAAGCAAGCATTTTAAGCTATTTCACAACATGTCCATTTTCCTCATGTTTTCAGTTACAAGGGGAGTCACTTCTTCACTCACAGCAGTTAGGTTCTCAGTGGCCTTGACCTCAGTCAGAGAAAGACTGCTGCCTGGCATGCCCAGCTGGTCTTGATGTCTGATATCGAGGCCATCCCCCAACCAATGAAACCAGAATCTTTGATGGTGGTAAGGGGGAGGACAAGATACCGAAATGCTTTTAAAATATACAGTAGAATCTAAGGTCCAACTTAGAGGTTAAGGATCACTGTGGTAATTGACCAGCACTGTCCTAAACATAGTGATAAAAGCAGGTAAAGTAAAATATACCCTTGCTCTTAAGGAATTTTCCTTGTGTAAATAACTTATCTCTACAGATGGTGCCTATCTTTTCGAGATATCTGCCTTCTCTGAAACACCTCTGCCTATAGGCTGCAGTGAGCTTAGGCAGCTATAGATAGGTACCTCATAGCTCCTGCTTTGCCAGCCATGCTGATTAAATAGATGACTGGATATTGAATACACAATGATATGGTAAAGGCCTTGAAATTTGGAATTGAGAGCCAAGTCTAATTTAATTATCTAGGGATAATTGAACTAAAAATCTGATAGTTGAAAGCAAATCTGAAATGATAAAGTAGGGAATTTTGGCAAAGAGAAAAGGGAAGAATGAAAGTAGATATTCCTGAGAGAGTCAGAGGGCTACTATGTGATCCTACAAGTCTGAGAAATCTGCCTCAGCTTCTGGCAGGTTCCCAGTTCACATCATGGAGGATCTTCTTCTTGGACTCAAGTTTACAATAGGTCCTCCTTACTTTGAACTAGTTGAAGGGGTCTCTGTTCCCTACAGAAAGAAAAAGATAAATCTCCCTCCTCCCCCTCTTCTTCTGGGTCCCAGTTCAATTCTCACTTGACTTAGGAACTTTCATATGTGTACCTTGTTTCCTGACTGACAGAGCAGTGAAAGTTCAGAGAAGCAGGAAACCAAAGCGCACTGAAGGGATCTGAGAGGTTTCACAAATCAGGTGCAGATTAAATTTGGATCCTGGAAGATGGAGAGGAGGAGGGAACTCACTCCAGGTGAGAGGAGCAAGCATAAAACCACAGAGGCAAGAATGTCTCCAAGGAAACCCGGACGTGTGTGGAAGGCTGGGAAACTTATCTCACTTGCTTGGGATGAACCAGAGGGAAGGCTAGCAAAACTAATTCAACAGTATTCTTCTGCTTCTGTGCTTCTCCTGCAGGTGAAAAGTCTGATGCACAGCATTCTTAAATAAATGCCTTCTAAACTCTTAAATATCCCACATTGCCTCAATACTTTAGGGGAAACTCTCTATTAATAACAAAAAAAGAAAAGAATAGCAATGAACAGACAATTGCTTGCTTGTTTCTGTAAAAACTAATTTATCTTCTACACATCAATGGAACCTATTTTAGTCAAGGTTTCCAGTTCACATCATGTAAAACCCTTTTCTTGGACTCCAGGTTGATAGTACATTCTCTGTATTTTGAGCTAGTTGAGTGGGTCAATTTAATGCCCACCTGACTTGTGAACCCTCCATATGTGTGACTTGTTTGGTGAAAATGACAGGAGTAATCAGAGTTCAGAAAATCGGAAATGAATGGGCACTGGAGGGGTCTGAGAGGCTTCACAGATCAGGTGGAGAATGAACAGAAGTTGCATGTTGTAAGAATATGTTTTACTTCTTTTATCAAAATACTTTTATTTTTTAAACTTTTTTTTTTTTGGTACTGGGGATTGAACTCAGGGACACTCGACCCTGAGCATATCCCCAGTCTTATTTTGTATTTTTTATTTAGAGACAAGGTCTCACTGAGGTGCTAAGCCCCTCGCTGTTGCTAAGACTGGCTTTGAACTTGCGATCCTCCTGTCTCAGCCCACTTCCCCCCACCTCAGCCACTGGGATTACAGGCGTGTGCCACCAAGCCCGGCTTAAACATTTTTTTTTAATTTAGCAGCATTTTTACCTGCATGACTAGAATAGTGGTGATAGTCTATAGACATTAATGGTGCCAGGATAGCTAGTGTATTATAGTATTAGTCACAATTAAAAAGCATTACCAGTAATATTAAATACTGTGAGTTCTGCAGTGATATTAATGATAAGTATTGAGAATAGAGTTATAACTATTATGAAATCCTTTCAATTCAGGCACATTTCCACTAGTAAGATAGTCCCAGAGTCACAGTTTAAAGCCACAGGCAAAGCTGCTACTAGCAAATATGCATCAGAACACCAGTCCAGGGCTGTAAGGGCCAATGACTCCAGAGACCAATTCACTTCATCTTATTCCCAGGGACCTTCACAGAGATGTTCAGTAGCTATCCAGCCTCTTCTCCAGATGCTGAGCCCAGCCTTTAAGTTAGAGAAGCCCTGCACTGAGCCAGCCCCATCCCACTTGCTCCATATACTGGAGGGTAGGACCACGTTACTGATGAACAAACTCAAGGGGACAGTTGTTAAAATGAAGAACAGTGCTGAATTTGCTTTTTAAAATTTTTTTTCCAGTAGTTCTTTTTTTTCTTCCAGCTAATATCTCAATCACATAACCAAAATGACTTTTAAAAGTCTCACGTTCTTTCTCTTTAGCATGCCAGCAGAAGCAGCCTGTGCAAAACTAGCCCCTCCATACGTCAACCGGTGTTTGTATATATTTCAGTGTATCCAAGCAAGGCCTTTTAAACTTTCCATGCTGTGGATGGACGGAGCTGTACTTTCCTGAATGGCAGCCAGGAAAAAGCTTGGAGATTTGGCAGGCAGACTGTGGGAAGCCTGGTGCAACCCCGGGCTGAGATCTGGAGCAGGGGCTTGCTCTCTACAAAGGCAGACAAGCGAAACACCTCCCTTTGTTTAGCTTTACGTACGGGTACAAATGGAGACCCCAGATTACAATCAGGCCCTATTGTATAAACTTGGGGTTTCCATGGCATACAGCATTTTTGGCACCATGCTCTTTATTATTTTTCAGCTGGAAAACCAATTAGCATTCTTTTTATATCTGGGTGTTAATACTTGGGCCTTAGAGCCATTTTTTGGCCACCGGCCCACATGGCTATAGTCTCTTGGGCAATGCCTGACAAATTAAGATAAAACTGTTACTTCATGTTTTCCTACAAAGAGAAAACAAAAACTGTTTCCTGCTCTTATTAATGGGATGAAGTCAATTTCCACATTTAACAAATAAAAAGGTAGGTATAATCAGGGTGTCAACCACGGCTCTTATCGCTCCACAAGCTAGTTCCTTTGCAGGAATGTGAGGGAGCAAAACCTGTCAGGTTCTGACTAAGCTGTTCTTCTTGGAAAAAAATCTTCATGGTCAACAGAGGCCTGTCAAATGGATGGGCTTTGACCACCACAAGGTCACCCTTTGACCTCTTCATCATTTTTGCTTCACAAGTTTGAGTGATGTGATTTACCTGGAGGAAAAAACTCCTAGGAGATTCCAGCCCTGACAAGTGGATTAGTCATAACAGTCAAGAGGGCTCTGCCCAGTTTGAAAAAAATAAACACAGCCAAATATTTCCCTATCTTGAAAGTGGAGCAAAGTAAAGTTCACAATCCAGGAATGTAGTTTATGATTAGAGAAAGCCATATCTGAGCTGCTGTCTCTAAATATCTGAGCGGGCGGAGGGGAGGAGGAAAAGAGGTTAGAATTCCCCATCATGCAAAGCATCTCCCCATGGTAAACAACCCCTGCCATGGCAACAACTTAATGCCACAAATCAGAGGAATGTAGCCCTCCAGTGAGCAGGCCACAACTTGGGAAAATCTCCAGGATGATGCAAAATATTTAGAGGGGAAATGGTAAAACAAACAGAAAGGAAACACAGCAAAACAACTGCAGTTTGAAGACAAAAATATGCTAGACACAAAAAATAGTGGAGTGTAGTTACAACAGTGTTTTTGTGTTATGGGTACTGAATGTACACCTCTTTGCTAGAAATGGCCTGAAGGGCTGCCGCACTCCAGTCAAGACTTTTCTTTGTAAATAGTGGGTGGTGGCATCCTAAAAAAAAAAATAACCCATTTGAAAGACTTCTTTAAAGAATTTGTACAGAACGTTTTCTTTGCAACAAAATCTATTCTGGAGCTATATTATTTAACAAGGGGGTTGTGTTCTGAGTCATATGGAAATTTTTTATTCCTGTTTTTTTTTTCTTACTGCTATATTTGCTGTCAGAAGCAGAAAAATGATCACTGTAATAATCTAAGGGAGTTACTACTATCTTTACGTAGTAGTAACTATTCCTTCCTTTATGATGAAAGGAAGGAATCCCACTGCCTACCAGGGGATTCCTTCATGCTCAGGAAAAGAATAATAGTCTTCAGTCTTTAGGTGCCAGAAATCACCTAGTCTTCTATACACAGGGTGTCCATAGACCCTAATTTGCCAGGACAGTCTCAATAGTCCAGGTTTAATTACTAAAAGTGCTCTTCTGCTCACAAAACTGTTCTAGTTTGGATAGTCAATAATTTGGGACCCTAACGATACCCAGAGCCCAAAGGTCTTTGGTCTACCCACCTAGGGACACCACTTCCCTCGGGGACATCAGTCTGAGTGTCTCTAAAGCTTGGAAACTGAAAGCAAAAGGGGAGGGCTAGGGAGTTGCTTCCATTTTAGAAGAATCTTCAACAGTTTGGCTTCACCTAAAGTTAACATGAGGCACCATGAACAAAACATTCTTTGCTTATCCTGGGGAGAGCAGAGAAACTGTACATTCTCAGAGACACCCTGAGGCTGCCTTAAGGAGACCCTGGAAGTTGCCAATTAGACTCTGTACTGAAGTCTCAGCAAGCATTTCTCATCAAATCCCGAAGGCAGGCAATCATTTCAAAAGCAGACATGCATACCACCTCTTTTGTTGCCTTGCAGCCCAGAAAGTATTGCTGAGATGTTTCGAATCAGAAAGTGTGCAGCCACTAGCCGCACTGCTGGGCTGCAGCTATTTGGATCAGAATGGAAACCTTTGATCTCTTTTACATTTAAGTTCAACCGTGGCCTGGGCCCAAAAGGTAGACTAATTTTGGCAACTTCCCCTGTACACTTTTATCCAGAGATAAAGGAACATTTGGAAGCATAAACAGAAGGTGTATTTCCATAGGCTCAAAAGCACCAACATAAAACAAACAAGACTATCAATAGTGGTGCTGAATATTAGCTCTGACTTCTTCAGCTTTACTAAGCTTCTTCATTTACTGGTAGGCAGTGGGATTCCTTCCTTTCATCATAAATACGTAAAGATAATAGAGCATTGAAGAAAACTTAGGAATAAATCATTTCCAGCATGATGACTTCCATTCTCATGTGAAATTTTGGTCAATGAAAGCTGTTACATGGGCCTTGAGTCTGAGACCTCAAGCTTCCTGCTCTTGTGTAATCGATGCAGATTATCTGGATGAGGGGAGAACTTGGAAGATGAAACAGTCATTCTTCCATCTTCTACTTATCTTGAGGGGCCTGAACTTTAAGTGGGAACTTATAGACTGCTAAACCCAATTAGAATAATGGAACACAGACTCCCAAGGGCAGCCAGCTTCGAGCTACAGAGAGTCACAGCTTACCAATGGCATTTGTGCCATGTAAATTTGTCAGTCAAATTAGAAATAAAAAATTCTTGAAAGCCCGTTGGGTATTAATGTAGCCTGTTTGAACTCATGGTTGGAGTAACTATGAGTTTTAGAATAGGGGCAAAGGGAAAGGTTCTAAAAGGGAGGAGGTGGCCTCCATGGGGATACATGTGGGAGTACACAGGAGCAGTTTAGCCAAAGCAATTGAGATGGGCTCTGAGCTAAGGTATTTGGCACACATTGCCAAAGCAGTGTATTCTATACGAAATCACGAAACTGGAAGGAGGGACTTCTAGTCTTTCTTTGCCAATATCCAGGGGGACCAGTGAGTTTCTTCAAGGGCTCTTGGAACACACAGGACCTTACTAGCAGAAAATTCTTTGTCTAAAGTATCCCAACAATACCAACACTACCCCTCTATAGTGATTTAACGAATGGAGATAAACCAGCCACTGTGGGGCTGGATAGAGTTGATAGAAGGGAGTGAAGTTGGATTGTTAGATTATAAAATCCTAATATAAAGAGTTAAAAAAACATTGGAAAACACTTTTTGTGGGTCATCAGATAGCAGCATAGTATCTGTCTGCTGAAAAATATAAAATATTAATTTTTATTTTTTTAATGAAATTGCCTTTGTCTTCTTAAATTGTTGGCTTAAAAATGGGGGAAACAGTACCAGCCTATTCAGTAGGTTTTCAGTGGTAATGACTTTTCAAGTTTCTAGGTGAGGGGATGTGACTCAAGCGTGAGAAGTATGGAATTCGCATTAACGTTTCCTGGCCTTCTCAGGAATTCCATGTGAAGTACAGGAGCTGCATTAGGTCATATCTAAGACCGCTTTCAACAATGCAGTTTGTACATAACAAGGATCTGAATATTCTTTAAGAATTTCCTTTTATGTCCATTTCAACATTGCCTAGAAAGAAAAATTGGCAGCAAAGCCCAAGGCCAGGAGAAAAGAGACTCACACCATGTTAGCAAGGGACACGTGATTCTCCCATCCACTTGAAGCAGTTCTCTATCATACGAAGTTTTAAAAAAAAAACTGTTGAATTTTGGATATTGACTTTTGAATTTGATTACCTTATTATAATTTAAAACCATACTCTTAAATCCAAAGACTTTTTCTTATCCTCTGATTTTCTTAGTAGAAGACTTTATGTATTTCTCAAATTATTTATGAAGATTTTAGTAAACTTCAACTTTAAAGCATTTTTAAGGTCAACCAGCCAACAGGTCAACTCTCCTTTGAAAGCTTACATTAAATTGCTAGGTGTATCAAGAATCTTACTGAAATGCACCCCAACAGAATACATGTGGCTCCTGTTGGTGAAACATGTAAACTCAATACTTTTACATGTTGTTTGTCTGGATTGGATGTTTTGGTATAGGTCAAGTACTATTTGCTCTTTTGTAGGTTTATATTATTCCTCCCATGAGCATGGGAAAAAATCAAAAAATTAATAGCTGTTTTCAATTGCTATTATGCCCACCAGTGAAATTTATAATCAAAAATATATAAATTATGAAGAGAAGGCATCCCTAAAACTTAATCAATATGGACATGGTAAATCATTTTCAGAGTTGCCCCTACAAGCTCATCCCTATTTTTAGCCAGACTAAACCATCCACAGCAGAAACCCTCTGGGCCCCTACTAGACCCCCCTGACCTACGAAAACCCTGGAGCAGCAGACTTCCTGTGCATGGCCCAGCCCTTCAGCTGCAAGTTCATGCTTCCTGTAGGAGGGAATTCCTGGGAATGGAATCCTTGCTAACTTCCCTTTGCAAAACAGATTGCTTCACGTAGGAACATGCTTTCTCTGGTTCTGTACATCTTGAATGATTTAGCAAAATTAAGATCAAAAACTTTTGAGGGATCTTTTCCTTCCATTTTCTTGTTAAAAGTGAAGGGCTCATTTCCTTCAGCCTAATTTGTTAAGAATGACTTCATTTTGGCCATAGATACAATGAGAGGTGTCAGGGTGATAAGACTCCATGTTCTAGCTATCAATCTATTCCTATGGGGTAGGTTTTCTCCCTTTGCCATCTCTGACTGGCTGATTGTGGCTGCCTGGAACACTGCTTAGAGGAAAGGTCTGAGGCTGCCTCTGGCCATGATGAATGAGTAATGTCTTCCATGAGCACCAGAAGGGGAAAGTGGTAGGATGCCCAACAAGCATTTGCCATCTTGGAATAGAATTGACTTTTTATTTCCAGCTTGGTTATATAATCTTATGAATTTATGTATAGATACATACAAATAAAAGAAAGAAATGGTTTATTTTTTAACTTAGACCAACAAAGAGACCTAAACAGTTAAGTGCTCTCACACCAAGAAAGTCTTAATGTTGGACATAGAATATATAAATTCTTATCCTGAATAAAGTTTAAACCAGTTTATTACACTGCACGTATTTGGAACATACTATCAAAGTTGTGATTTTCCTCTTAATTGTTAACAGCAGTAGTAATAGTAGCATTTAATAACTCTCTCAAAATCTGACTTGGTATAATCCAGGTGGCATATGAGGTTATCAATAAAGTATGAGCCATATATTTTCAGATCAAAATAGAGGACTTTATTTATTTATTATTATTTTTTTGGTACTGGAGATTGAACTCAGGGGTACTCAACCACTGAGCTACATCCCCAGCCCTATTTTGTGTTTTATGTAGAAATGGTCTCACTGAGTTGCTTAGCACCTCGCCATTGCTGAGGCTGGCTTTGAACTCGCAATTCTCCTGTCTAAGCCTCCCTAAGTACTGGGATTACAGGCTTGCGCCACCGCGCCCAGCTAGAGGACTTTATTTTTATAACTCAAACATTCCAGCTGGCTAAGGGCCAAGAAATATTGTGACTGTTGTTGATTTTTATAAAAGATCAATTTTGTTTCGTGTGTTAACCCAAAAGTTAAACTTTGCAGCATATTTGAAAAACCATCAATGGTGATGTGCCTCTCTAAGCATTGGAAATTTACGTGTACTCTTTGGGAGGGGATTATCTGGAAAGCCTGGTAGTGACCACAGTTTGAAAAAAAATAGGTCAGCTATGGTTTGTGTATTATGTCATAAAAACTCAAGTTGCTATTTTTCCATATGCACATATTTCTAATATTTTTTTACTTTTTTACAGGCAGGAAATCATTCCTTTCTAACCACCACTCTTATGACTCAACATGTCCATTACATTAGAAATACTGTATAAGCAGAGAAAGAAGGAGGATTTTCTTGGAAAATTAGCTAATAATCATTTTATCAAGTCATTTCCACAAACTGACATTATGACACACCTGAAGGTATCCTTTACCAAAGTTCACACTGAAATTTGGGCTACTGAGATTTTTTGGTCAAACAGTTATCTGAAAAATGTGCTTCCATGAAATTCAAGGGTACTTCTTCCTGAGATAACTTCCCTATCATTGTTTCACATTAAATCCCAAGTATGGTCCTGGTAAACAGAGGTTGAAAATGAGTTCTTAGACTCTGCAACTGATTTACCATTAGCCAGCAACACAGTCTAAGGACATAACCTATTGACTCTCAAAAGACAACTCTGCTCAGGTTAGCGATGGATTCAAAGAATTATCAGAAATAATCTTTTCTCTCTCTTGTCAAAAATTTAAAAAAGGCTGAAAGCTTTGTCATATTTCATTTTATATAACCATTTCATGGTTATATGCTTAGTCATACTTATTATTTTACCATGTCCCTGCAGTACATTAACATTTAAAATATAAAAAATGTTTTGAAGTTCATAAAATGGAACAAGAGCAAGAATGTACAATTTTATTATTTATCCACTAGAGACAATGTTTTTGAGTGACTATAAAGTCAATGCTTCTTTTAACTTGTGCTGATTTTGATCTCTAACACATTTCACAAAAACATACTGTAGGACTTAAAGACTTTAAACTTAAATTCATTGATTCTATTTTGATATTAATTTTTATTTACAAAATTACCAAAACTCTAATATAATCTGCAGCTAAAAATATGATATGTGTGGCCCTGGAAAGGCAACTTAGTGGTAGAGTGCTTGCCTAGCATGCTCAAGGCACTGGGTTTGAGCTCCATCACCACCAGAGGGGAAAAAAAAAGATATGATGTGTATGGGAAATTTAGAACAATGCTATGTTTATACATGAGACCCCCAAAACCAGACAAATTACCTGAAGCAGTTCCTCTTCATCATGGTAGTTCAGCATGCAGGGTAAGCTTGCGAAGGTTTCCCCCATGCATCCAGGGAATCCTAGCTCAACAATTTTATAAATGTGAGTCCCAGAATAAGTTACTTAAACACCTCTGTTTTGAGTTTTCTCATATATGAAATGATGATAATCATAATATCTATCTTGGAAGGTGATAGGAGAATTAAGTGAAGAAATATTTAAAACGTTTTCAAGTACCTAATGAGCATCATTTAGGAATTGGGAAGAAAATATGAAGTCAGAGAGTTCAGTGAATAGGCAGTTGTATTTAGGAGCATGAATTAAGAATAAAGTAATGGGATCTATTTGCTAAAACTGAAAAAGATAAAACTAGATGTGTAGTGTCAACAGTTCCTAATCTTTGATTTATCTTGTCTTAGTATAGTAATGTCTTGCATGAGATGCTGACACAGATTTTGACATCTGTTCACTTTTCACAGGATTGATCTCAGAGTTTGCTAAGGGATATAGGCTGCATGACAAGTGGACTATTATCAAAGACGTTTTTAACCATTGTAATAATTTCTCAAATATGTTATGAAATCTGTAGGCTTTAACACTTTTTCTCAGGTATAATGATTTTTTTTTCTATACCCAATGTATTCTCTTGTTATCCTTAGATAATCGAGTCTAGAACAAAACCAGGTATTCATTCTGCAGAATTTTTTAAGGGTTAGGATGATAATGTATGTCATCTATATTAAAAGGTATTATTTATGAAACATTAGTTATTATTACCTCATTAACAATTTCCTAACAATGGAAGCTATGAGGCAGAACTATCAAGCTTAATGGTCAAGTAACAACACTATTAGATTCTTACCTGACCATAACTTCCAGTAAAAATGATATCATAGAATTTTAAATAAGAAAGAGATTTTAGAATCCATGTAGTCTAATATCCATTATTTTACTCTTGAGTAATATGAGATTCCTTGTAGTGAGCATAAATTAACTAGAGGGAATCAATCATGAAATCACAGAATTCCAACAAGAAACCAGGTCCCCAAACTCTCTATCCAGTAGTTTTTCTTTTAAACTATTCCAAACCACCTCCTTATTGCAAGGTTCAACATTTCCCCCTCTGAACTAACGTTGCTTGTTATGAAATTGAATATGTTTCAGTTTGCAAAGGGTAGGTAAAAAGTATTAGATTTCCTCTGATAAAATGCTAAGTATCTTCTTCATTTCATTGCATTTATACATTTTTCAAATGATTTATTGGACAGAGAATCTCAGTGATTTGTGTCAGTCAGGATGCAAAATGAAAAAGGATTCAGCTGCAAAATTAGAGAAGCCATGAGTAACAACATTAACACTTCCCCATAATAGCTTCACAGAATGGAAATGGAGTAGGATATTTTATTTCTTTTGCCTGTAACCTTTTCCTTTCGCAACATTGCTTAAAACCATTGTCATTCTCCTGCCTTGAAAGAAACCCAGCAGATCATATCTTTGCTGTTGGCACTTCTCATAGCTGAGCATTTGAAAATACCACATTGAACTTCAGCACTGTCAGTCTTAACCTGAGCTTTAAATACCACATCACTGTAGGCAAATGGTATACGTTTATGAGAAAGAAAGTGCTTCCTATATTTATCTTACTAATGTGATTTTATAGGTGAGAAGATGCCATTCAGTGTCTCCCAGTCATTTTGTCCAAGGATCTGTCTTGTGGGACAAGTATATTTGCTGCTTGATTGAAGATAGCTCCTTGAGGATATTTCAACCTGCAGTGGCATTTTATTAAATCTGCAAATAGTATTAAACTCTGCTTCAGTGCATGACATATCAAAAGCAAGTTTGCTTTTTCTTAGAAACCTTCATTGATGTTGAAGAGCTAAGAGTATCTCTTGCAAAGCAATACTAATGAGAAAAGTTTGAATGTTGGCAAGAGTAACAGTATGTTGTTATTTAATTATCACATTACCCTTTTGTTTTGAGATTAAGTTGTACTGACATACAGTGGCCTTTCCCCATTTCACTACCTGGTAAAGTTGCGTTTCTTCTCAAAAAAGCCATCTCCCTGCAGCCTTCTCTGATACCCCAGGCAATTAGTAATTCCCTTCTCTATGATCCATGAGCACACTGAATACCACTTGGATAGCATTTGTTGCATGGTACATTATTATTTATTTCACTCTATCATTATTATTTTCACCTGTCCTCGCTGGAGTACAGTAACTGAGTCTCACTTATTTTTGTTCCCCTCCTCCCACACGGAATTATCAACAACTATTTCAAAACTGTTGGTCTAGTAGCTTTATTGTATCCTCTCAAATTAATTAAAGTAAAGCTAAAAATGAGGTTCACAATAGTAAATAAAATTAAATATTAAATAAAGAGACTAACATTCTTTTCCCCTACAACCAAAATAGATAGGCAATACATATACCCTGAATCATACCCACAATTCTTCATATGAAGCTCTTTTAAGGATAGCTATACTTCAAAATTCAGAATTTTAATTAAATTTTAGAAAGCAACAGACTGTAAACTCTACATTATTTGACATTCCCAAACATGGTCTGGATTAGCATCAGAACATGTTGATATTTTTGCAGCATAAATATGAATACTCATTCTTTTTTAAAAAAAAATTTTTAATTTTTTTTTTTTAGTTGTAGATGAACATAATACCTTTATTTATTTTATGTGGTGCTGAGGATCAAACCCACTGCCTCACACATGCGAGACAAGCGCTGAACTGCTGAGCCACAGCCTCAGCCCCAATATTCATTCTTTTTTTTTTTTTTTTTGTGGTACTGGGGATTGAACTCAGGGGTACTTGACCACTGAGCCACATTCCCAGCCCTATTTTGTGTTTTATGTAGAGACAGGGTCTCACTGAGTTGCTTAGTGCCTCGCCGTTGCTGAGGCTGGCTTTGAACTCGCGATTCTCCTGTCTCAGCCTCCCTAAGTGCTGGGCAATATTCATTCTTAATACAACAAAAAACAGACAAATGGCCTCACCAATTTGAATTAGGTTTTGCCAATGATGAGTTTGCCACAAACTTATGAAAACTATTTGGTTTTCATAGTTTTTGGATTTTAGAATTGTGACTAAGGGACTGTGGATTTGTATCGCAAATCTGTTGGGTGCCTCACTGAGTTTGACTCGAGTGTATTGGATTAGGAATAAGAAATTGAATCTGAAACAAGATGTTATTCTATTTTGCTTACAAAAATACTGTTACACAATAAATAGCCTTCATGTCTGTCATTTGAATTTCAGTCCATTACCAAAATCTCTCTTCCTATAAAACTGTAAATTAACCTGCTTTTGTTTATCTTAATGAATTCACAAACTGGCAAAAAAAAAAAAATGGCAGAAATCAAGGTGTTGAAAAGCTAAATGCAATAATCTTATGAAATAAAATTTTCAGAATAATAAGAGGGCTTTCTCATTTTAATTATTTAGGAAACTTCAATTAATTCATGAGGCAGATATCAATTAACAGATTATAATACGACTTGCTTATTTTTGTTTTTTATACTTACACTTAATAGAATTTTTTCATTACTTATTTTACAAATTTATGTTTTAAAGCATACATTTTATTATTATTCAGATATGTAAGGACAACAGATCAGGAAATACTTGCCATTGGAAAGGCAATTTGCTACTCACAGTTCCCAAGACAGGGAGACATGACAATCCTCCCGGAAGCACTAGGTTCCTCAGGAGGCAGAGAGAGCAGGAGGGAAAGGTGGGCAAGAGCCTTTATTGTGGTTAACATGGGAAGGAACAGGGAAAGCAAGATAAAGAGATCAGCTAATTTGAATAACACCAGTGGGCTCTGGTGTGACCTTCCTTAGTTTTTGATACCTGCTTTGGGTGATTATGTGGGTAAACAGAGGGCCAAAGTGTGAGAGTCTGATGAAAGAGGTGGCTGGGATGGTTGCTGGACTGATTGGTTGGTGTATCAAGACTAATTCAGCTCACAAGGGAGTCATCTGCCAGCTTTAGGAATTGCCTATCCCTGGGAGGTGCAGTCCCTCCAGGGTTAATAAGGCCCCAAGATGTTAAAGCATCAAATACAGAAACTAGAAAATGTAGGTATTACAACTACAAATGCATTAGTATTATGCAAATTTAAACAAATTATGACTCTAAAAAGAATTGTCTGCTTTTTAAATTTTTTGGTCTTTTTTTCTTTACTAGCTTTGTTTTATTAGCATTTTCTTATTTTATCCCAAGAACTGTCACTGTATAGGGTCAGAAGAAGTCTCTCTGGAGGCAGAGGAAACCTCTAATTGTATCTTCCAGGTTCATGACTCCAGTTACAGAAAAGAATTTAAGGACACATCAGACTGTAGAACAAGAAGGGAGAGCGTTATTAGAAAAAGAAGTATACATTCAAGAAAAAGGGACCTCAGAGACTGACCTTGGTCTATGGTTCTAACATTCATAGTTAAGGGGTGAGACTAGAGGTGCAGTCGGGGTGGGTCAAGCAATTTCACTCCAGTTTTCCTTGCACTTCTGTGTTGCCCTAGCATGTTCTAATCCTGTTATTTCTTATATTGCAAGTTTCATTAGCATCATAAGTCTCTGCCTAGGGGTGTGTGTTTTACTATTGTAATGAGACTAGAGTCATTTCTGTAACTGAAGTCTTTAATGCACATGCTCCCTAATGGAGTAGTTTCCCCCAGATGCCTTTGGTTATCTTGCTATTTTGCTGCTTTTTTCATCAGCCCATAGACAAGCTGGGCAAGGTCATGGGCACAAGAACACAGACTGGGTTGCTCACAAGTTGCTTGTTATGCATTACAATGAGTTCTGGGCATTTCTTTTTTGAGATTCAATCTTCACTCTGTAACCCTAATTCTTATCTCAGAACAAATATATTCAAATTGTTACTTTTTTAGTCTTCTCTTTTAATTTTTAGTTTAAAAGCTGAATTATTCAGGATGTGTTGGTGTTTGGCATTCAGTAAGACCCTCTTTGCTCACCACATTTCCTCTTTCCTTTTCTTTATTCATTTTTTTGAATATGTTATTGAGAATCTACTACATACAATGTGAAACACCTTTCAGTCTTCGTGAAATGGACAAACGGGTGCAGATACTCAACACTGCTACATGGAGTGAACTACTTGACACCCTGAGATGCCAAGAGAAAGGAAACCTTATGCCTTCATTAGAATTAATACAAAGGCACATAATGCAAATTCTTTTTTTTTTTTTTTTTTTGGTGGTGCTGGGGATTGAACCCAGGACCTTGTGCATGCAAGGCAAGCACTCTACCAACTGAGCCATAATCTCAGTCCATTTTTAGTATCATTTAAGACTGTTGAATTATTTATTTTTATTCATTTTGCAAAGCTTTAACTTCAGATCTTCAGAAGTTGTCAAGTAATAGAAACTGACTTTAAAAATTTTTCTGTGATATATTAAAATACATTATATTAAGAATTTTTTGAGCAAGATATAAGGTAGATGTCTGAATTATGAGTTTTCATTATGCCCATTATACTGTTCCATTTTGTTGTATTTATTGAGTACCTACTATATTTATTGGTACAAAGATGCTGAGTAACTAAGATAATATAAAACCATGAGAGTAGTTCAATGATTTTGTATTTTCCTGGGCAGTTTGTTCTTTTTCAGGCTTTCAGTCAGTAAGCCATTAGTAAGCATTGTAAACAGATTCAACTGTTTCAGCATGTAATAATTTCAAACTCTAATACTGAATCAGATACTAAAGAACTGTGAGCAAATCACTTTCATCTTTGGCAATTTATGAATGCAGCATTAACAGTTAACAACTGCCTTTAGGCAATAAACAAAACCAACCAAACAAAAAAGAGGTAGCAGGGACCCTTTTTGATTTTGTGGTTTGAAAGGTCACTGCTATCTTAAGCCTCATTCTGCTGGCAAAGGAAGGCTTCCTTTGCCCTTGAGTTTTTTAGCCTTGCCTTCTCCATAGTGTGACAGCACATGATCAAGGATAGACACGATCAAGGGTAGGACACTGATAAGTAAGTGCCAGCATCCCCTCTAGGCCTCCAGCCTCCATCCTCCCCCCTCTGCTTTGCCTTCCTCCTTATTTGGATAATCTGCTACAACCATGTCATCTCTGTTCTAATTATTTTTATAAACATCATAAATTCCCATGTGTAGGAGAGAGCTTAAAAGGGAATCTGTTTATATATATATGATTAATAAAAGTCATATACAGCTGTATATAGTTCCAAAAAGCAATTTATGTTGTAAGATTTTTGCCAGAACAATAATAATGTTAGTTGTCTATAAATTATCAATTCATCACAGGAGTCTACAGAATTGGCATAAATGCTTTCCAAATGAAGACCGTCTTTTTAATTACTTTGTACTTGTTTATGAGATACAATGTGATTTTATTTATTTATTTTTTAAATTTTTGGTCATGGGAATTGAACTCATGGGCACTCGACCACTGAGCCACATCCCCAGCCCTATTTTGTGTTTTATGTAGAGACAGGGTCTCACTGAGTTGCTTAGCACCTCACCAGTTGCTGAGGCTGGCTTTGAACTCGCAATTCTCCTGTCTCAGCCACCCAAAGTGCTGGGATTAGAGGCGTGCACCACCGCGCCTGGTTAAACATGATGTTTTGATTCCAGGTAAAATGTTACAGAGAGACAGGAGGAGTAACTTCTAATGTCCTACATCACAGAAGGGTGAATAAAGTTAATAATGCATAGTATATTTCAAAATAGTTAGAAGATTCTCAAAGTCCTTGCCAAATAAAGATCTCCTATAAAACATTATCTAAACTATTTTAGGGACTATTTTTTAACTAATCCACCTTTATTCGTCTTTTGTAGGTAACCTTTCTATTCTCTTTTTTAATAACTCAGTTTCTGAATAGACACGCATAGCTCTTTGCTCTCGAATACCATGTTTACTATTAAATGACTTTATTGTACAATGCTGCAACAGTGAACTTCAATAAAAACAGGGCTTTTGGGGGGTGATATTAGTGCTTTGTCTGAGATTTTTGGCATATATGACCAAAAATCCAAATAGATCAAATTTTTAATAAAGCGATATCTCCCTGACCATCGGTGGTTTCTCAGTAGACTGAGATGGCGGGAGCCATCTCAGTGTTTTCAGCTTTATTTTCTAATAATGTTGTCTTCCAGTTTCTCCCTAAAGGAGTCCATAGGAGCTTGCTCTTTTGCATTATTGCCCAGATGCCTTCTTGAAGCCCAGGACAATGAAGGTTTCACTTTATTTCTATCAGTTTTCAATTTTGGCAGTACTGTTGAACTCTAAATCAGGTTGAAATCTTTCTTTACTTAAGATTCCCTGAGATTGGAGAGCTAATGCTTTCTTGAAGTCCAGTTAAATGACACTTTACCAATGCTGGTCCTTACAACCAGTCTTCGCAGCATTGATGCTTCCAGGGAGTCCCTGGGCCCACCTTTCTGAGCCCCACACCTATCTTTGCATTAAAGCAGCCCATGTAGGCTCAGTGTTCCCCAGATGCAATCTGCGACTTGCTTGCCTTAGAATCTACTGCAGTATTTTATTACAAATGTATTTTGGATGGCTGTAGTGGGTTGAACAGTGTCTCCCCAAAATTCATGCCTACCCAGAACCTGAGAGTGTGACTTTATTTAGAAATAGGGCCTTTGCACAAATGATGAGTTCTGATGAGATCAAACTAAATTAGACTAGACTCCAAAATTCCAAACAGGATATAATTAGAAATTATGTGTGTGTGTGTGTGTGTGTGTGTGTGGAGAGAGAGAGAGAGAGAGAAGACTAATTTTCTTATGAGTTTCTGGAATCCAGTTGTATGATTTTACAATTAAACATTTAATTGCATAAAGTCTTTACCTGGAAGACGAGGGAAGAAAATGAATAAAGGAAAATAGATAAATAGAGGTTTTAACTTATAAAAAGCCTCTTTATTCCCAGTGATTTTCTTTTTGTTTTATATATCACATCATGATAATTTGGCTTAAGCAACATCTGTCCTTAAGTTTTATTTTTTGTGGAAACAGCATATTTCAAGGGTGTGTGTATGTGTGTGTGTGTGTGTGTGTGTGTGTGTGTGCATCTCCTCAATCTCACTCAACCCTCTTATAAAAAGTCTTAATTAGCTACGTGAGCTGAAAATCTCTAGGGAGAAACAGTATGAATGAAATGGAGCATGTAGGCATTGTATTGTACCATGTCTTCCTTTAGAAAAAAAAAAAGTGCTCTACTGCTCTATTCATTGAACAGAAATCTTCTTAGCTCATAAAGAAGAGAAGTAAATGCACCCTCTCTGGGCTAGCATGAGAAAGCCACGATGCCTTTTCCCCCATAATAATCAGTGGGCACATTTGTTTGATTGAATTAATTGTACAATAAGAGTGCTTAAGTAGGTTCTTTACCTAAATCTTCAAACCACTAAAGAAAGATATGGTATAAGAGTTTTATACTAAGCATGCCAACAACTTTCCCATTCATACTCAAGTAGGGTTTTCATCGAGCTTGGTCATTCCATTCCTTTAATACCGATAATGACTATCAACATAGGATGGAACAGAAACAGGTAGCATGTGTCCTGGGAGGGCAAACTGTCTCTGTCTAGAGAGAGCCCTTTGTCTTACACAAACTGAGTTTTTATTGTTAACTTCCATTTCTTATTATAACAAAATCTATAATGCATTTTATTCCCTTCAATGAAATAATAATAAAATCCATAGGATTTTGAAATCTGTTACTAACGTTTTAAAAATGTCTTCCAAGCCCCAGCATACTTATAAATAGGTACTTTGAGACAGCTCAGGGTCTATAACCGTCCTGGATTTATTTAATTGGCTTTCAGGCTTTCTTTCTAAATCAGCCAGCATTCAATTAGTCAATGGCAAGTTTTCACAATAGTTGAAACTGGCAGCGTGAAGACATCAGCTCAAACCTCATCCCACCAAGCGGCACAGCTGTCTGCTTTTCCAGCTTGGTATTCAGCCTCATACCCACCCTAGGTTCTTTTAAGTCACACTTCCTTTTGCATTCACGAACTTAATAAGCCCAAGAAAATGAAAAAGAAATGAAGTTTCAAAAATCCCTTCTGAAGCTTCTTTGAGATTCTGAGCTGCATTTCCTAGAGCCAGGACTATGAGTAATCTAAAATAAGAGCTGGCAGCAGAGGCCTGCCAGCTGTTGCACATTTACCAGCCCAGCTACATTTTTCCTCCCTCTGGGCTGAATAGTTATAAAGGGCCAATCTTAACCTTATTTGGATTAAAATTTATACCATTCATACAAGAGGACTTCTTGTTAAAATTTTGCCTGTTTATTTTTTTAATTCAGGATTTATGTTGAAATGAGGTATCTCTGATGTCCTATCACCTTTTGTGAATATGAAATGATACCATTATAACCTTGGAGAAAGAAAAGTTTGACCTATTTGCTTATCAGAATGATGAGATAAAATTTATTCAATCTTGGTGATGAAAAACCTATAAATGCACAGTAAAGGCACATTCCACATTTTTCTATGTTCATGTCAAGTCCGCTGTTTCTTTCAAAACTTGCAAAATGTTACGAAAGTATGTTGGGGGTCCCCAAGACATCACATGTTTAGAGACTCATGGAACTCAGTACATAGCAGTCTTCACAGCTAAAACATATAGCAGCGCTACAATTAGGAGATACAGTGGATCACAGAGAAAAAAGGCAGAAGCCCAGCCCAGAGGAATTGACTTGCCCGGCTTCCTTAAGCTTACCCAACCTCCCATGAGAGGGCACACTGCATATGCTCTCCACAGCAAAGTGCAGGACCAAGTGTGGAATGTATCTGTTCAGGGAACTAAACTCAGCACTTAAGATTTTTGTTTTGGGCTCATGGTGTAGGCACCCCCTGCATAATTTGTGCCAAACTTCCAGAGGCTCAGAAAGTGTTTGGGGTAAAGCACATTGTGATGCAGCCCAGGCACAGCTAATCAGCCCCATCTCTTAGGGAACCAGTGGGAACACTCCCAGTACTCAAACTCTAGGACAGACATCAGCCACCCACCAACCTTGGCCAGAGTCTCAGTTGTGCCAAGTTTACCTTTTCTTCTAAAAAGATATTTGCAGTTTTTATAATTCTCAAATAATATCTTAAATTCAGAGAGAAAGAAAAATAATTCTAAATAAGTTTGTATATAGTTAAAGCATTTAACATTTGATAGTAATATGGATAATGTACATTTCAACTAAATATAAAGCAAAAGAGAAAGAGGAACTTTTTTTCTTATTGAAAAATATCCTTTGAAAAGTTATTAGGTCTTAGAGGTAATTAAGAAAATTAGGCAGTGTTATCTAATTTTGTTTCTATGTGCTGCTTCTATCTTCTTTCTCTATTTGCTGTGAGTCTATATGTCTTCTCCCACCACTCACCGTAAAATCATGTAATTTACAAATGGGATGTCTCATTCTTTGGGGCATTCATAATTTCTAATTTAAAAATAGAGATTGAAAAACTCTACTTACTTTATTGATTTACATTTAAATGCCCTAAGCATTGTCAAGAATCAGCAAAATCCTGCTATGAGCATTGGCTTGACATTTTCTTATAGGTCAAAAAATACGTGAACATTTTCTTTGCTTTCTTGAAATAGATTAAGGTAACAACAAAACATATTTAGATTTAATAACATGTTTCAAATAATGAGACATGTGAACCTGAACATAAACAAGTCATTTTAATGCCACAGCCAGTACTATTAAAATAGACCAGAGTTTTGTTGTTGTTCTTATAATTTAGGGCCTTATGAACAAAGAAATAGCCACAGTTTGAATTCTCAAGTGTCAGGACAATGTATTGTAATTTTCAAAGCTCCTGTGAACATGAGATTTTTAGATAGTAACTTAATTGCACCCAGCATTATCTTCTTATATAATCCATTTTGTGTTACTATAATAGAATACCACAAACTAGGTGATTTATAAAGAAGAGAGATTTATTCAGCTCACAATTCTGGATGCTGCAAAGTGCAAGAGCAGAGGCACCAGAATCTGGAGAGGGGCGTCCATGCTACCTCACAACATAGTAGAAGGGCAAGTGAGTGTGTGTGTGAGAGAAAGCATAGGGAGCTGGGCTCGGTTTCATGACAAGCTGCTCTTGAGATAACTGACCCCTCCTGCGATCACTGCAGTAATCCAGTCATGAGAGGTCATGCCTCACACCAATCACTTCTCACTAGGCCCTACTTCCCAATATGGCTGCACTGGAGATTAAGTTTCCAACATGTGAATTTGGAGGTGGGGAATATTCAAACCATGGCACCTTCCTATTTTGAAAACTTGGAAATGATTTGTTATCCCAGGAGATGGTGCCTGGACAAGAGGCTCTTGCCTACACCATCTAAGTCACATAGGCTTCCCTTAAAAGAAGACTCCATTATATGAAATGGATAAACTCTGAAAGATAAGTACTACCAAAAAGAGACTGTGTTAGCCCCAGAGAAGATTGTTTTAAACTAGGAGAGACTAAGAGAATGCAAACTGGCCAGTTTAAATCTATCCACTTCCTCCATCTTTCACCTAATCCACAATTAAGCAGATGGATGTGGAGTAGAGGGCAACATTATCTCAGTTATGAAAGATTAGAAATCATAATTCTTTTGTATATCTGACTTTTACTGCATGTTTATTTGGTACTATGGCACCATCACTAAGCCAATCAATCCATACTATTAATTATACAGCACTACCTATGTAAGAGGTGAATTGGTTACCAACCAACCCTGGCACTATGGAGACTGTACTCAAGTGACTTTTGATTCAGGATCATTCTTCAAGTTTCTAAATACGTTTGGTGCATATCTCCCAATTGGTGGTCACAACTTCTTGGGAGAAGAACTGAATAACTTTTAAAATATTTTCTCGAGACTCCTGATAGATACCATCTATTAAGTCACTTCCAAATTTGAGACAGTCCATCTAGCCAATTTTCTTGATGCAGAAACACTCAGCACGTATTTTTATATGTACTGATTATTTCCTCAATTCTGTCTAGCACTGTGTCTAACATATAGGAAAAGTTCAATAACTTGTTAGAAAAGGAGAGGAAGGGGGAAGAGAGAGAGAAAAAGAAAAACAGAAAGGAGGAGGAGAAGAGGAAAAGAAAAAAGAGGTCAGCAAGAAAAACAACCTTTAAAAATATCCATCCTGGCTTTCAGGTTCATGCCTTCCTCACAATTTTGACCTTGACCTTTTATCCAACATATTATAGCCAATATGAACGCTTTCTTTCATGCACTTCATCTCACTCTGAATTCAGTCAGGGAGAAAAGAAAATCAAATGGTAATTGAACTAAGTAACCTTTAATATAAATCATTATTAGTTGTAATGGGATTAAAGTGTTGAGAGATTGCCTGAGAAGACGTAAAGGAAATACTAAAGAACAAAAAATGGTAGCAATGAGCAACTATCTGTATTCACTAGAATGTGTCTGTTTCAAGTCCCAGAAAACCCTACCACCATGAATGAGAAAACAAGGAGGGCTCTGTTTCTTGGGGAACAGGGACTTGAGGGGCACCACACAGCTGCCCATGGTACTGCAGCTTTCTGTCATTCTGCTTTGACCTCTTTAGATTTTTTTTCTGTCTTCAAAGGGGCTGCCACAGTTCCGGTCATCACTTTTATGCTCAAACCAGGAAGAACACAGAAAAGGTGACTCCAGATATGTCTTCCTTTTTTCCAGTCAGGAAAACAAAAATTTCCTTAGAAGATCCTTAGACTTCCTCTGATCTCAGTGGTTGGAATCAGGTTGAACAACCACTGTTTCTGCAAGAGAGGATGGAAATCCACCTTGGGTAGCCAACCTGCCAGTCTATAGAGAAATGGCAAAGGATAAAGGAGTGAGAATAGGGGCTGGCCATTTAGTTCTTGTCGCACTGTCTCCTGTGTGCACCACACAATTATTTTTTCAGTACCTTTGCTTAAACTGCTCCTCATAGTTGGGTAGCCTTATCTGAATCTTTTCCCTTATCTTTGTTTTTTTTTTATCATTTTTATTCCCCTTTCTCCATAATTTGGGTAGCCCCCCTTCCCCCAAAATTGCTTAATAGGCATTTGGGAACACCAGCCAGCAATTCCCAGAGACAAATGTTCTCTAGGCTAAAAGTCCCTGGGTCATTTAAAAACTCCTCATAGGAGGAGTGAAGGGGAAGCTTCCTTAGAGATGAGCAGTTCAGTTGCAGATGTGACACAAATGTGTTAAAGGGTGAGAATATGAGACCATCAAGGTCCTGCAGACCTTGGCATGGCACCCTCTTCACCAACAGCACTGCTACCCGACCTGTCTACACATTCTGTCCCTGGCCACCATCACCCTGTTAAACAAGTGACACCCATTGCCTTGAGGCATGGCCAACACATTGTATGCAGACTCAGAGAGGAGTTTCTGGCTTTAGCACCAAATATTCTCTTGAAACTCATGACAGGGGTCATAATAAAAGCCAAGGATTCAAATTCACACCACGTGGGCATTTGGAAACTCAAAAGACAAATCTCTATGGGGTACTAAGTCTAACATCAATTTTGTTTGACTTAATAAAGTGAAAAGGAAAAATATGAAGATCTGCATAAACCTACACCTGCAAACAAAGGATTGGTGTGTGTGTGTGTGTGTGTGTGTGTGTGTGTAGCACTGTTGCAGAGTGGGGAAAAGGTTTAGAAACCTCTGCTCCTGAGAATTGGCTCCATTCCCAGTGCCCTTGGGTTGAGGACTAGCTGGGAAGTGAAGTACTTTTGGACATACTAGCCAGACATGTTTGAAGCTCTGAGAAAAGGGTAAAGACCAAGAAGTTGACAAGTCTGTTGGAGGTGCCAACTGGCATCCTTGGTGTAGAAATGATGGCAGAGGAGGCCCAGGGAATGAGGAACTGAGACAGAAAACACCATCCCCACCCAGCAGTTCACATGAGCCTCTGACAGTTTCTGAGCCTCTGAGGAGACATAGAAGGTTCTATTAGTAAACTCTTGATACCACATGTGTCTGGCAGACAGGGCTGGGGAAAACAGCAGAGAGAAGCACGGCATCAAAAGACCTACATGGAGCTGATGGTGGAGCTCACAGACTAACATCCCAGTGCATGCAGTAGAAATGTACCAACAACCAACCTGAGGGTTTGCATCTCTCAACCCATCAGCACAGGTCAGAGGCCAGTGAGGCCAAACGTACCACCCTACAGAAGCCTGGATGCCAGGTGTGCACCTGAACCCCTGGAACAGGTCATGAGCCCTTTGTTGGCTGCATTAAAGAGCGGGCAGGAAAGGAATTACCATATAGATCAAGTATACTTGAAAATAGCTGAGTTTTGTGCTGTCCACTAGAAAAGGGACTTACACTGAAAACAGGGTTCCTATTAAAGAGAAATGTTTTTCTAGAAGTGAACTGTGACTTCTGAAAATATCATACAAGGACACATGCCCTCTGATCCGAAGGGGACAGAGATGGCAAATGATTAAGGAAAGTAGTCAAAAGTGATTAGCACATCTGAAGACACTTGGAAAAGAATTTCATCTTTTTCTCTCTTCATTCCCAGACACAATTGGCTCATAAACTTCCTAACTCTGTTTTAGTCAGTTTTTTTACTGCTATGACTAAAAGTTCTGACCAGAACAATTGTACAGGAGGAGAAGCTTACTTAGGGGCTCACAGTTTCAGAGGTCTCAATCTGCAGACAGCAGATTCCATTCCTCAGAGCTCAAGGTGAGGTTGAACATCGTGGAGAAAGAGTGTGGCAGAAGGAAGAAGCTCACCTGATGATCAGAAAGCAAAGAGAGAGGTCTCCCTTGGCCTGATAAATAATATATACCCCAAAGCCATGCTCCCAATTCCTACCTCCTCCAGCCACCCCCTACCATTTTCAGTTACCACTCAATTAATCCATATTGGGGGATTAATTCACTGATTGGGTTAAGACTTTCACAACCCAATCTTTTCTTCTCTGAACCTTCTTGCACTGTCTCATACATAAGCTTTTGGGGGACATCTCACATCCAAACCATAATATTCTGCTCTTGGTTCCCCAAAGCTCACAACCATCTCACAGAGCAAAATACATTTAGTCTATTCTCAAGACTCCCTTTAGTCTCTCAAGAGTTCTAAGATTGTTCAAAGTTCAAGTCCAAAGTCTTCTCTGAGACTCAAGGCAATCTCAAATTATGAACTCCTGTAAAATGAAAAACAATTTAGAAGTATCCAGTATATAAAGGTACAGAGTAAACATTTCCATTCACAAAGATAGGGGCATAGAACAAAGGGATGGGACCAAAGCAAGACCAAAATCCAGCTGGGCAAACAAGTCCTGTAGTTCTGTGTCCAGCATCTAGAGCCCATGACATGATTGCCTCTCCAAAGGGCTGTGTAGTTCCACCTCTGTGGCCTTGTTGGTTGCAGCCCAAGAGGCCTCTCTGTTGGATTCTGTCTGCTCAATTCCTGCAGCTTTCCTAGGACAATGGCCCACATTACTGGCATTTCTTAATCTTGGGGGTCTCCACTGCAGCCTCAGCTTGCCTTCTCAGAAAGTGCCTGCAGGGACTCCAATCCCACTATACTTTGCCTGGCTTCCAAGGCCTTCCTTTGAAATCTTGGTGGAAGCCTCCATGACACCCTAACTCCAGCATCTTGCATTTCTGCAGAACAAGCACCACCACCAAGTGGTTGACATAAAAGTCTGCTGTCATCTTGAGCAGTAGCTAAGCCTCCAGGGACCCTAGCTGCAGCAGGCTCTGAGTGTCTGGGTGGCAGAACACATTGAAAAAATTCCCAAGTCTCCTTGTGCAAGAGGGATTCCCCACTGGTCTCTTCTCAAGAGAATTTTCACTTTATTCTTTTGAGCCTGAGATGAGGGTGCTCTTGCCAGCTCTCATGATACCCTCATGCCATCTTTCTTATTGTCTCTGGGCAAAGTCTTTAGCATTTCTTTAGTGGCAGTAATGTCTTTAACAATTGCAAACTTCCTTAGCCCAAGTTTTATTCCTGCCTTTTAAGTTAAAGATTTTCAAATCTTTCTGCTCTGTTTTCTGCTCCTGAATATCACAAAAAAAATTTGTCTAAAAGCCACCGGAAATACCCATGCCAATTCCTGAATGCTATCCTGTCTAGAAATTTCTTTTGCCAAATTAAGAAGCCCATCACTTTTAAAATCAGCTTCACAGAAAGTCTCTGAACACAATCAAAATGCAGACAACTTGTCAGCCAAAACATAACAAGAATAGCCTCTAGTCCAAATTCCAAGGCCTCCTCTGAACCTTCTTGAGCCCTGTCTTCACTGTTCATGGTCCTATTGGCATTCTGGTCTTCTGAGCTCCCACCAGAATTGGCCATTAAGCTCTACTCACAACAATCTAAAGCATTTCCATCTTACACTGCTAAGCATCTCAAAATTCCTCTCACCAATTCCAAAAAGCTCCAAATGCTTATGAACCATATGGTCAGGTTAGTCGCAGCAATGACCCGATTCCTAGTACCAATTTCTGTTTTAGTCAGCTTTTTTGCCACTGTGACTACAAGACCCAACCAGAACAATTTTGGGGGAGGAAAAGTTTATTTGAGGGTTCATAGTTTCAGAGGTCTTAGTCCATAGAAGCCTTAGTCCATTCCTCAGAGCCCAAGGTGAGGCAGAACATCATGAAGGAAGGATATGGCAGATGGAAAAAGCTCACCTGATGACCAGAAAGCAGAGGAGAGGTCTCCCTTGGCCAGATACAAATAGGTACCCCAAAGCCACACCGTAATTCCCACCTCCTCCAGCCACACCCTACCACTTCAGTTACCACTCAGTTAATCCAAATCAGGGGATTAATTTACTAATTGGGTTAAGACTCTCACAACTCAATCATTTCTCCTGTGAAACTTCTTGCATTGTCTCACATGTGAGCTTTTGAGGACACCTCACATCCAAACTGTAACTCTCACACCTAATGACTAGGAGCCTCTGCTTCCGCTCTCTGTGGTATTCAGCCCTTTGACCACCTCCCTTCAGGTGTTTTCTATGATGTTCTACTGACCACCTTTGTCCTCTTGGCCACTCTTCAACCAGCATCTCCCCTCTTCCCACTTGTTTATTTGGAATGCTTTTGAAGTTACCCCATCACACTTCCCTACCCCAGGCTTTCTCGATTGCTGCACTGCACTGCACTGTGCTTGAAATCACCACGAGCTAGGATTGCCTTCCAAAGAGCTTCACTTCTTCCAATGGCCCCATATGCATCTGAATTCCCATAGTTCTTGGCCTATACCTTTTTCATGGCACTTAAAATTTGCCAATTGTTATATATGTTTATTTACTTATCATTCATCTAGATTGAACATTTATTATACACTTATTTATAAAATGTCTAATTTATCTCCCTGTTTTCCTTATCTCCCAAATCTTTCTCATTACATAACCAAATACAGTGTTTTAGTACATGTTAGTCATTTAAGATTTATTGCATGAATCAAATCATTTGAAATTCAAAAGCAATTGTGGAGAGCTCCGGTGCACCGGCAGGAGCTGCAGAGGGCCCAGATCCGCCCGCGGAAACCTCCACGGGTGTCCAGCAAGAGGGAGACCAGGAACTGCCACCTCGAGCCACTGAGGAGCCCAAACTCAGGGTAAGAGTCCCCCCAGACACCCTAGCGAGAGGCAGCCCTGCCCAAGGGCAGCCTGGGCCCGCCCCAGTTCTGCT
>PVHX01015675.1:0-45806 GCA_004024805.1 Geosciurus inauris
TTGGTTTTTTTTTTTTTGAGGCTATTGTGAATGGTGTAGTTTTCCTGATTTCTCTTTCAGAGGATTCATCACTGATGTATAGAAATGCATTTGATTTATGGGTGTTGATTTTGTACCCTGCAACTTTGCTGAATTCATTTATTCTAGAAGTTTTCTAGTGGAATTTTTTGGATCCTCTTAGTATCATGTCATTGGCAAATAATGATATTTTGAGTTCTTCTTTTACTATTCATATCCCTTTGATTTCTTTCTTTTAATTGCTCTGGCTAGAGTTTTAAGGACTGTATTGAATAAAAGTGGTGAAAGAGGGCATCCCTGAAGACAGATTTTAGAGGGACTACTTTCAATTTTTCTCCATTTAGTATGATGTTGGCCTTGGGCTTAGCATAGACAGCTTTTACAATGTTGAGGTATGTTCCTACTACCCCTGGTTTTTCTAGTATTTTAAACATGAAAGGGTGCTGTATTTTGTCAAATGCTTTCTCTGCATCAATTGATAAAACCACATCACATGGCAAAGCCTTCTCTCTCCTTCCTCTGGGTTCCCATAGTGCTCTACACACCTTGTTGTTCTTTGGTTGCATGACCTCTCACGTGATGTCACAATAGCCTATCTCAAAAGGAGGGAACATTTTTCTCCCATTATAAACAAAACTTCAATGTACCCCACATAAAACTATCCAAAAAAGCATGTTTTCATTTTTATTTTGTGCCTCATAATTACGTTCTCTAAAGAAGATATAATAAGTACTCTTCACTGATGGTCAAACAACTTGAAATGATAGATTTGTGTTGTAGTTTATACTAGAATGTAAATCAGTACCTCCATTAAGTTTAGTGACATAGGATTGGTTTCTAGGCTGGGGGCATCACAGGTGTTACTAAATCACACCATCCCAACTTGTCAGGGAAGTCCCTCCTCTTGTCCACGTGCACTCAGTCATGCAGGTTAGACCCATGACCAGAATATTTTCAGTTTTACTTTGTTTTGATATTTTATTAGGTAGAGTGTGTCTTATTTTATAGGACTGTGTAAGAGAGGGCAAAAATCTGTTTGCCAGAAAACACCTTTGCTTCTTACGGGAATCGTGCTTTAACTCCCTCTTAGGTGGCATCAAGACCAGACCCTTAATAGAAAGCACATCAATGGCATGGTACCTGGGGTGTATCAGATTCACTGTGTATTACTTAGTGTAGAACAAGGCTTTTAGACACTGTGGAGTACTAACATGTTAATGGGGCAGAGCTGGAAGGGCACTCAGACATGGCAAAGGAGAACCTGAAAGGAGCACTTTGAGATCTCATTTTGTTCCTCCTTAAGCAGAAAATCAACTTAATTCATAGAACTTCTGCACATACATTCTCTTTTCACCTTGTCTAGCTTTTTTCCCCCCTAAATGGGAAAATTGGATCAGTTCTCAATATACATAATAATGAGCAAAAATATAATAGATATTGATTTAAATAAATAGTCTCTTTTTTTCCTTTTTAAAAAGTCCATTATTAAAGCCGGGCGCAGTGGCGCAAGCCTGTAATCCCAGCACTTAGGGAGGTTGAGACAGGAGGATCATGAGTTCAAAGCCAGCCTCAGCAATGGCGAGGCGCCAAGCAACTCAGTGAGACCCTGTCTCTACATAAAACACAAAATAGGGCTGGGGATGCGGCTCAG
Organism: Geosciurus inauris; assembly: GCA_004024805.1. NCBI lineage: Eukaryota > Metazoa > Chordata > Mammalia > Rodentia > Sciuridae > Geosciurus > Geosciurus inauris. The sequence goes on from PVHX01015675.1 coordinate 1,670, forward strand.
TGGTCGAGTGCCCCTGAGTTCAATCTCTAGTACCAAAAAAAAAAAAGTCCATTATTAAAGGATAATTGACATACAATAATATATAGTTTGGAAACTTCTGTGGGAGCATCCCCAAACTCACTACTTGGTGTTTGTACATAGAAGATGTATTTATACACTGGGCGGGGGGACAGCAGCACACTGGAAAGGGTGAGAAGAGGCTAAAGCAATACGTAAGAAGAAGAGTGTAAATTAGATTAGATAATGTTTCATAGGAAGAGCTAGTTTATTTAATATGCCTATAGTAAATGGAAGAGATGATGAATTATGTTCTAAAAACTGTCATTTATCCAGGAGGTCCTAAGATTTCTCCCTTGATAAATTTTAGAAAACTTTACATACTTTAAATTTCACTTTTTCAGTGGACAGTTGGATGAGTAGAGACAAATGTATAATTAGTGTAGCTAGCACCACGATGCCCAAAGAGAACATTTCCTTCACTCCAGAAAGTCTTTTGCCTCTTTCTACCTCTAACAGCTGATCTCTTTTCTACCCCATAGTATTTTTTTTTCTCTAGAAAGTCAAGGAAATGAAATCATACTGTATGTAGTATTTTATGTCCAGCTTCTTTCACATAGAATAATGTTTTTTAGTCCATCCATATTGTTGGGTTTAATCACTGGTTTGTTCCTTTTTATTGCTCAGTAATACTTCATTGTATGAATAGGCCACAATTTTTTATTTATTCACAGGTTGATGGGCATTTGTGTTGTAACTAATCGGGGACTATTATAAAATAAAGTGGCTATGAATATTTATGTGCAAGTCTGGGTGCACACATGCTTTCATCTCTCTGGGGTAATTAATAGGAGTAGGATTGCTTAGTCATATGGTGATCATGTTGAACTTTATGAGAAACTGGCAAATTTCTTCTGCGGGAACAGTACCATTTTACATCCTCACCAGGGTTGTATGAGAGTTCTCTGGTTGTTCTGAATTCTCACTGGTCTTTCTTTAAAATTGTATCCATCCTAGTTGATATGTAGTGGTATTTCATTGTGGCCATTTGAATTTGGATTTCCCTGATAACTCACAATATTGAGCATTTTTTTTTAAACTTATTAACCATTATCTTTTTTTATCTTTTTTTTTTTTTTTTAATTTTTTGGTACTGGGGATTGAACCTAGTGATGCTTAATCACTGAGCCACATCCCCAGCCCTTTTTTATTTTTCATTTTGAAACAGGGTCTTGCTAAGTTGCTTATGGGACTTGCTGAGTTACTGAGGCTGGCTTCCAACTTGTGGTCCTCCTGCCTCAGCCTCCCAAGCCACTGGGGTTACAGGCATGCACCACTGTGCCCAGCCCCATTATATTCTTTGATGATGTATCTGTTTAAATCTTTCATCTAATTTTTTACTAATTTGTCTTACTATTTAGTTGTGAGATGTCTTTATATATTATGGGAACAAGACCTTTATTTATTTATTTTTTTAATTTTTATTTTTTGGTACTGGGGATTGAACTCAGGGGTACTTGACCACTGAGTCACATCCCCAGCCCTATTTTGTGTTTTATGTAGAGACAAGGTCTCACTGAGTTGCTTAGCACCTCACTATTGCTGAAGCTGGCTTTGAACTCGTGATTCTCCTGTCTCAGCCTCCCTAAGTGCTGGGATTATAGGCTTGAGCCACCGTGCCCGGCTAAGACCTTTAAATATTCTCTTCCAGTCTGTGGCTTCTCTTTTCATTTCTTTACAGTGTATTTTAAAGAATAGAAATTTTAAGTCTGGATAAATCCAGTTTACCATTTTTAAAAATTTGATGGTTCATTCTTTTTACTTTTTAAGAAATCCTCGTTTAACTTCAGTCATAAAGATTTTCTCTTGTTTTCTTTGGGAAGTGTTATAATTTTAGCTCATGTTTAGATCTATGATGTATTTTGAGTTAATATTTGTATATATAATGTGAGGTAAGGGTCTGTGCTCTTTTTGTTTTGTTTTGCTTCATTTTGCCTATCTTTCAAGCACAATTTATTGAAAAGACTATTCTTCCCCTATTAAGTTACTTTGGCATCTCTGTTGAAAATGAATTGACCTTATGTGGATGGTCTGCTTCTGAACTCTGTTTTGTTCTTTTTATTTATTTTTATTTTTTGGTACTGGAGATTGAACCCAAGGGTACTAAGCTTCACTAGGTTGCGGAGGGTCTCGCTACGTTGAGGGAACTGACCTACAACTTTGAATCTTCCTGCCTCAACCTCCTGAGTCACTAGGATTATAGGAATGTCTCTGTTCTGTTCTATTGATCTATATCTCTGTCCTGATACCAATATCACATTGTCCTAATAAATATATAGCTTTTTGAAATCAAGTAGTATGAATCCTTCAGCTCTGCTTCTCTTTCTCAAAATTATGACTACTCAAAGTCATCTTCTCATTTTCCTTCAAATTTTAGAATGAGCCTGTTAGTTTCCTCAAAGGGAGCCCTCCAAACGCTTGACGTAGTTCACATGGTCATATATTTACTAGGATCAGCCCTTCTAAACAATCTTAGAATAAACTATCTTGATCATAATTTCTTTGTTTTATAAAGTGTTTAATTTGGCCTTCAAAGTTATATTTGTGAGTTAGATGTAACTATATTTGCTTTAACTTTTTTGCTTTTTTGGTACTATCTCTAACAGTTTGGGTTTTTATTTTGCTTTTTGGAGGGGTACTATCTTTTAACAATTAGAGTACTCAGTGTTATAAAACTTCATAAAATGAATCATGAAATAATTACTTTCTCTTTCCATGAGACAACTCTATAATAAGGGAGTCAAATATGCCTCAAAAAAATTGTCAAACTGTTTCACAAAACCAATCAAGCATTTGGTTTTGTTGTTGTTATTGTGGCCTATTCAAATTTTCTCATATTTTTTTCTTGAATGAATTTTTGTTTTCCTAAGAAATCATCTATGTTAATCAGGACAAGGCTGGAATAGTATTCTTTTAAAGCTATTAAAGTCTTCTATCTCAGATTACATAGAAAAGCTTTTCAAAGTTCTAAATGACTGGTGTTCATTACATTCTTTTTGTTAACCTTTCTAGTTTTATTTTGTTGTAGCCTGGGAATGTGGTCTTTATCTTATTGCTGATTTGAAGACTTATTTTTTTAGCCAATTCATGGGTCCAGGACAGGACACGTTTTCTTATTATTTTGTTATTGTGCTCAGATCATCAGTGTTCTTATTTATTTTCTGTTTTCTCTCTTACATTTATTTTCAGGGCAAGTTTATTCGGATCAACTTTGATGTAACTGGCTATATTGTTGGGGCCAACATTGAAACATGTATCCTTTTTCATAATTGCTTTGTCCAGAATAACCACCCAGTCTTTCCACAGCCCCTCAGCAACCCTTGGTGACGTCATCCCACTGTACAGGTGAGAAGACTTACCCCAGAGATAGTAGGACATGTGAGATACTTTTCAGCTACTGAATGTGAACTCCAGAGTGGTGTGGATATCGTTGTTGTTGATTGTGGTTAAAACCAGGCCCCAACCTATGGGAGGTGGAGAGCCCCACGGCTTGTGTGGTTCAGGACGTTTAGGTGAATATTATTACAGCTGTGCCTGACCTATTGTTGTGGTCACCCGTGTTTTACCATCTGCCTCTGATCTTAGGATAAACATGAACTCAGCAAAACAAGCCTTGTAAGATTATGGAGTTAGAGTAATCTTAGTTGATGTTAAGTAGAAAAAGCTAGAGGAAAAGATAAAATATCAAATACATAGAATACTCCTAAGAAATGTCACACGCATGGAATGGTCTTAAGAAATAATAGGTATATATAAAACAAATTAGATAGAAATGATACAACAGAAAGGAATCTGAATGATAGTGTGCAAATTAGAAGGGGTACAGATGACAGTTCTCTGATGCTTGTTAGAATAATTTCCAGTAATAGAAGTATATTGTTTATATCCCTCAGGTGAGGCTGAGGCTGGAGGATCACAGGTTCAAGGCCTGCTCAGCACCTTAGCAAAACAGTAATGTCAAAATATAAACCAGGCGTGGTGGCACACACCTAAAATCCCAGTGGCTTGGGAGACTGAGGCAAGAGGATCATGAGTTCAAGGTCAGCCTCAGCAACTTAGCAAAACTCTGTCTTGAAGTTCAAAATAAAAAATTAAGAAAAAGGGGGTCTGGGGATATGTCTCAGTATTTAAGCACCCCTGGGTTCAATCCCTGGCACCAAAAAATTAAAATATGAAAGGGCTTGAGATATAGCTCAGTGGTAAAGTGCCCTGTGTTTAATCCCCCAGTACCTAAAAACTTTTCTTAAAAAAATGATATTTTGTCTCTATTTTCAAAGCCAGAAACATACATGTACACATACATATATATATACACACTTCATACAAAGTCTAATACCATTTATATGAATTCATATGAGTGCATTTTTCACTAAATGTGGAGGACATGTTTGGGATAGTCTGACTTGAAATTCAGGCTATTTGGTACATGCAGAATTAATTCATTTTGTGGTCTCACAGAAGGTTTACTTCAAAAGAGACATTTGCTTGCAAAGCAGTGAAACACAGTCAGTGAGAGCCCAGCATGACTATAGCCCACAGATACTCTTGGAGTGTCCACACACAGTGAAGAAAGGGCCCAGCAGCCTTGGATTAAACTTCCAATCCACAAGCAGGTGTCGATAGTCTGAAATGCAGGAGTTCAGTCGAGCTGCTTGCCTCTAGGAAGGCCAGGCAGGGGTCAGTGGGTGGCTGCAGGTTGTAGGCACTGATAAACCTCAGTGGTTCTTCATCAGCCAAGGAAAGGCCAGTGGTGAATCCAGTGACGGTTATCATCCAATCATAGCCACATCTCAAGGCATGTGGGAAAGTTACTGGCGGGACTGCATTAGAGAGGATAGGACCTAGGGCATATGAGGCTTTCAATAAGGGGGCTCTTGTGGTAGCAGAGTCAAGCACACATTTTGGAGTCACACCAAGTTTTGATTCCTAGCTCTACAGCACATTAGCTATGTTGTTTTAGCCAATTTCCTTGTACCTTACTTTCTTTATTTGTAAAATTGTGATATTCCAGGGCTGGGGCTGTAGCTCAGCGGTAGAGCGCTTGCCTTGCATGCGTGAGGCCCTGAGTTCGATCCTCAGCACCACATACAGAGCAATAAAGACATTGTGTCCATCTACAACTAAAAAAATATTAAAAAAAAAAAAAATTGTGATATTCCAGTATGATAGGGCTTCTCTTGCCCTAAGCAATTGTAATTCACTTTTAATAGCTTCTGACAGTTCTTGTATAGTGTTGTGTTCTTTAAATGTATCAAGTGAGCAGGAGGATGGGTGGGGTGGGGCAAGAGAAACACCCCACAACCTTCACATCTTTTTTAAGCTCCTTCTTAAGCCTGGTGATTCTAGATTCATGAGAAACACAAATTGTATGTATTGTCTTTATTCAGATACAAAATATAATCCTTTAGAATGGTTCATTATAGCATAGTTGATATATATCCAAGAAAGAAAACATTTTGTAAATTAAATTTGTGTAGTCACCAAAAGAAGACCTCCTTTTAATAATCCTTAACCATCTCTGCTCAGACCTTCTGGAAAAGTCTCGTGCTGTTCGTCAAGCAAAAGATGAACGTACTTTTCATATCTTTTACCAGTTGTTATCTGGAGCTGGTGAACATCTGAAGTGTAAGTGACAAGGGTCCTTACCTATATTCGGTAGAATATCGTTTCTAATACTGAGGATTTGTTTTAAAAAGAAATGTTTCAGGAAACAGTGGTTTTATACATGCATCAAATCTCTAACTGGTTAAATCACGAAAATGAAAATGAACTTCCACATCATGGAGTAAGTACTTTAAGTGGTAGGTGGCTATATTTTGTACTTTTTAAGTTAGAAGAAAAATGATATGTGTTTATGAGATTCTGTTTTAACATTTGTAAGTAGAAATCATGCTAAGTAAAATAAACCAATCCCCCAAAACCAAAGGCCAAATGTTCTCTCTGATGCTAGCTCACATTAAGCACGCGGGTATTGAAGTTCACTGGATTAGACAAAGCGGAATGAAGGGAAGGGAGGAGGGATGGGAATAGGAACAGCAGTAGAGTGAATCGGACATAACTTTCCTCTGTTCTTACTATGAATACATGACCAATGTAACTCCACAAAAATGGGAAGTTACATTCCATGTATGTATGACATGTTAAAATACATTCCATTGTCAAATAAAGAACAAATAAAAAATTTTTTTACAAACAAAAACCATTTATAAGTAGAAAGGTAAGCAAAAATATATTTGCTTAATAAAGTGAAATAGAATAAACATTTTTATTTTTAGACTTATACTTAAATATAGATTATGTTTGCACTAATACTGGAAAGAGCCAGTGGTGGGTATTTTTTGTCATAAATCACAAGGACTAGAAGCTTCAGGTTGGACATAGTTAAAAGACTTCTGGTCAGGGTGAGAATTTTGCTGAGTCAGAAATATATGAGGGAGGGAGAAGATGTACAATGTTTGAATCTCTTCCGTGTCCCAAATTTAGTATTGTTTCTCCATGATTATTATTATCTAGATATTTCAGTAGATACATATTTTCTCTTCTGGGGACTAGACTTATGTCAACCACAGGCATCTATAAAAGCATTGAACTCAGAAATTTATTAGAGAAAGACCTTGCAGGGGAAATTCATAAGCAACAAATAGAGTAGATGCCAAGGAGAGACTAAAAGTTCAGAATTATGCAGTATAATGAGAATAAAACCCTCAGGCTTTCAGACAGGTAATAACTCTGCCCCAGGAATGAATTTTAAAATGATGATCAAAATGTTGAAAGGAGGTAGAAAAAGAAAGCAGATAGTACCTAATAGAAATTAAACATGATATAATGAAAATTAGGGAGGAGGCGTGATCAGCAGACGCCCTCTGTAGGACAGCAAGATAGCCAATCACAAGGAAAGCTGGGAGCACATTTGCACATCTGTTATGGGGATAAGTATCCTCTCTGTTCACATCACTCCTGAGAAACATCCTCGTGCATCCTTGAGCACACTTGTCAAAATAGTAAGTGTTCCCTAACTCATGGGCCCTATAATGCCAATAGTTACTAGTGATATCCATTATATGTATCATTAGCTAGGTGTGGTGACACACACCTATAATCCAAGTGACTCTGAAGGCTGAAGCAAGAGAATCCCAAGTTTGAGGTCAACCTCAGCAACTTATCAAGACCCTATCAAAAAAAAAGAGCAGGGGTGTGGGATAGCTAGGGATGTAGCTTGATGGTAAAGCACCTCTGGGTTCAATCCCCAGTGTCCCCTCCCCGCAAAACCTGACATTTTATGATGTTACCCATCACTCTGAAGACAAAGTAACCACTAAACAAACTGGTTTAGAGGGACAGGGTTGTAGCTCAGTGGTAAGAGCACATGTTTAGCATGGGAGAGGCCTGGATTGCACCCTCAGTACAAAAAAAAAAAAAGAAAGAGAAAAGAAAAATTATTATTTAAACAAAGTGGCCTGGGAAAAGCGTTTCAGGGCCTTTATGGGGCTGAGAGCTTGGATGTCTATAATAGTTTTCATATAGACCCCATAATGTGTGATGTAAACTGCTTGTTGAAATAGCAATACAGAGCATGAGTTTTAAAGCTTTCCTTGAAAAGATGTGCTAAAATGTTTAAATCTATATAACTAAACAGTAAAATTTATCTGGAAAGTTTGCTTCATTTCCTAGCCATCTAGTATGAAATGTGATATTGTACAAATCACCATCCTAAAGGTTCCTGCCTTTGTTGTTCATGTCAACATTCTCCTTCATGGATACAGAGAATGGAAATTTATGCCTGATCATGTGTTTACATGAACATATAAAGAAAAAATATGTGCTGGTAGTGAGTTGGATAGTGAACCCTTGTTCTCCTAGGAGAGAGCAGCAGTCTGATTGCTGGAGTGCTTTAGTCTGTTTGAGTATTTATTGAATTTTGTTCTGTTGTATTTCCTTTTAGCTGATTTACTCCTTGAAGGATTTAATAACTACAGATTTCTCTCCAATGGCTATATTCCTATTCCGGGACAGCAAGACAAGGATAACTTTCAGGAGACCATGGAAGCAATGCACATAATGGGCTTTTCTCACGAAGAGATCCTGTGTATGTGTGATTTCTCTAAGATTCATAGCCTCACTTGCATAAGCCCAATAAGTTGTAAATAACCTAAAAAATAACCTAAAGTTTAGGGTAAATAACCTAAACTAGAAAATGATTGGGAAACTCATGAGAACTGCCCTTAATTTTATGAAATTGCAAAGACAAATGTTACCCAAAAGTTTTACATAGCTAATTTTTAGCACAAAATAAATTAGAATGTCTTTGTTACATTTTAGCGGAATAATTTCATTAATTTTTTTTCTTTTTTATCAACATGAAGCAATGCTTAAAGTCGTATCTTCAGTGCTACAGTTTGGAAATATTTCTTTCAAAAAGGAGAGAAATACTGATCAAGCTTCTATGCCAGAAAATACAGGTAAACCAATGAATAGTGATTTTATTTCTATTTCAGTGGCTTCTTGTGTTTGCTAAGAACATGTGAAAAATATAATCATGTGCTCAAGGGACTCTTGAGTAGAGTGGCAACCTCGTATGCCCACCTAAGGGCCCACGACTCCCTAAATGATGAGGGAAGAGGGTGAAGGGCACCCATGGCTACTTTGCTGAGCATGGGAGAGGCATCAAGAATGAAGGAGAGGGGACTAAGCTGCAGGAGACCACGTAGCTCACCTGAAAGGTAGCTGCCTGGAAACCCCCAATGTTGCCAAACACGCAGATGGTCCCCAGCTTACAATGGCTCAACCTTACAATGATATGAAAGTAGACCCATACAGCCATTCTGTTTTCCACTTGTGATATAGGCTTCAGTAAGCCACGTGAGATATTCAGTATGTCGTCCTAAAAGAGGCTTCATGTTAGATGATTTTGCCCAACTGTAGGCTAATTTTAGTGTCTGAACATGTTTAAGGTAGACTAGGCTCAGCCATGCATTTTCAACTTGGGTTTATCAGGGCATCACATCACGTTAAAGAGCATTTATAACTGATTTTTCAAAGCAAAGTAGGAATCTAGATTTTAACATGAAATCCTCTTGTTCACATGTTAAAAATGGATTTATACTGATCAGGAATAAGTTTGTGAACCAAACAAAATGTGTTTCCAAGTCTTGGGAGTTGTCATTTTCTTCCAGTGGTCTATAGAAAAAAAGAAGCGCGAGGCATGGTTTGTATGGCCTGGTCTGCCTAATTACCTGGAAAAGTTACCTTGCCCCACAGGCACATCCACTATCCACCGTGGCCAATGAAGGCTGACAAAGTGACATCACCTGCCCCTTAAAGTAGTCCTTTTTGCAACTGTTTCAAGGCTTATTAACAATTTAGTTCTGTGTTACTCTTCTAAGTGACCTGCCTCTCTTGCTGTATCGTGGTCACCATTCCCTGACCCTTACATGTATCTGCCATTCAGAGTAGTTGGATTGGCATATGGGCCTGCGTCCTCCTTTGGCTTTCACATAGTGAAATCAGACTGACAATAGAGCAGTGGAGACTTAAAGTGAGCCATCTATCAGTATAGCTTGGCTTTGCAGTCATAAGCTAACTCACAGGTAGAAAAGAATCAGGTCACTGAAGGCAAGGAGTGCAGATACTGTCTCATCATCTCTCACTGCTTAAAAATGAGGGTGTGATTACCGTGGAAGAAGGGGAGGTATTTTTCATCAGACCTAAAATTTTGTCTAACTTTAGTACAGCTTAATAACCACTAGAGTTTGTCACGTTTATTGAGTGAACATTTATTGAATGTTGTGATTCCATCCTGAGTATAGAGTATTTAGGGGCTTTTACCTTGTAGTTGCACAGAAACTCTGCCACCTGCTTGGGATGAATGTGATGGAGTTTACTCGGGCTATCCTCACCCCTCGGATCAAGGTTGGCCGAGACTACGTGCAGAAAGCCCAGACCAAAGAACAAGTAAGTTCAACATTGATTGTTATTTCAGATTTTCTGGAGTGATAAGCAGTAGTCATTTGACCTTCTGATGGACGTGTACAAACTGAATCAAGGAAAACTTCATGAATATTTCTTAGTACTAAATAAGTACATTTTTTTCTGTAGCTTATTTGCTTTTGCTTTTTCAGAAAATTTTTAAAGTAGATATATATTTTTTTAAAGTGAATTTGAAACATCACCTCTAGTTGTCCTGGGGAGAGGGAGGCAAAAATCCAGTAGACAAATCATACTTCAAGATCCAAACCAGCAGCAGACCTCCATTACCTTGTCCCTGTGCTTGATAGTATAGTAGCAAGAATAGAGGAATGGTATTTACCATTTAATTGTGGACTAGTTTAAGAAATACATTAATAGCTTTTTAAGAAGGTTGGAAGTGGCAAAGTGCCAGCTAACAGAGCTGATGAGACAGATAATGCTGCTCAGAGCCCTAGGAGTTTGAGGAGGAATTTATTTGCCCTGGGCATTTTTACCTATTCCCTAAAGTGAATAACCCCAGTTTCCATTTAATTGTACTAACAATGCCCTCTATTGATGTATAAGATTCAGACATGATTAAGTAGTAAACGTTATTTCAGGCTTCTTGAGTACTATATAACAGTGAACTTCACATAATAGCGCCGAATGCTTTGTTGAGACTGTTTCCAGGATAATGGGTTGATGTTATTTAATTATAGGCAGATTTTGCAGTAGAAGCATTGGCAAAAGCTACCTATGAGCGACTCTTTCGCTGGCTCGTTCACCGTATCAACAAAGCTCTGGATAGGACCAAACGTCAGGGAGCATCATTCATTGGAATCCTGGATATTGCTGGATTTGAAATTTTTGAGGTATTCCTTCTTCTCTTCCCTCCTACACTTCCTTTTTGCTTCTTTTAACAGATGTTAAGGCTTATTATGTACCAGGTTTGGTGCCAGCCACCAGGGGCATAATGACAAACAGATACAGTCCTTGCCATTCAGGAGAGTCAGACAGTAAATGGCAAATAGCCACTCAGTTCACAGATGTGTGGATAACACAGTGAAAGGTGCTGTGATAGGAAGAATAGGGAGGCACCTATAGACTGCATGTTTGGGGGAGACAGGCATTCCTGGCATAATGAGAGTGAGCCCTCTGGTTCTGTATGGGGGAGAATTTGTCAAAGTTAGAAATTGCTGGAAAGCCAGTATGTGTAAACAGAGCTGACCACGGGGAGAGGGGAGCGGAGACATGAAGTATATTCTGGTGCCAACTAGAAGTAGAGCAGTATCGAGGAAGCCAGTGTGGTAGGGGCAGAGTGAGGGTGGCCTAGCAGTAAAGTCAGAAGCAGTGTGGAGGAATCATGGTCAGTGTCCACGGACACAACCCCAGTTTGACAGTAGGCTTTCGTACACTGCATCAGTGATCTGACTAGGTTTGTGCAGTTACCATCAACATGTTTATGGTCATACACCTGTTAAGGATTCGAAGAGAGGTTGACAATATTTGCTGTCCTAAAAGTTTATATTCTTATCTCAATAAATACACATATAAACTCTGTGTAGTTTGTCTCTCTTTGGTAAATTATATGTAAGGCACAAATATTGAATATTTCTTACAATTAGTGTATTACTTTAGTCACTATTGGGTATTGAATTGTCTAATTTTAAAATGAACTCCTTTAAAATACTAGTAAGTCAGTTTATCCTCATAAAAACTGAACCATTACTGGGATAAGCAATTCATCCACTGAACTGGACACTGCCACTCTAAGAGATTGTTTTAGTATGTGTTGATTTATTGATTTGTAAATAATAAGAAATCTTGAAAAATTGCTGGGTACAACTTACATTTAAAAAAAAAATTTGTGTTCTACATAAACACCAAAAGATAATAATGAAGAAAAGACCCCAGTTCCAACTTCACCAAAAACAGATGAGATACTTAAAAATAATTTTAAGAAACAGGCAAGATTTAAAGAAGGCAACTTTATAATGCTGCTACCAAAAAAAAAAAAAAATGAAGAGGCATACCCTGTTCTTGATGGGCAATTTGAGCATTATAAAGGTGTAGGTCTTTCCTTGTTTATCTATACATTGAACATACTTGTTTAAAACCTACTCTAGTAGGAATTTAAGGGATGGAAGAGACTAGGCAACCTTCTTATAAAATCAATTCCGAAAATAATCAAAAAGAAGAGACAGTAAAAATTGGGAAGAGAGTACTAAAGACAAGACACAGTAAAAGTAATGTTATTAACATAGGAATATATAGACAGAAAAATGTGCATAGATGCAAAATATGTAAAGCTGTTTAATGAGCATAATTTGTCATGAGACAGGAATGAAAAAAGCCTCGATATCCTCCACTGAGAGAGTGGTTCAGTTAATTGTTATGCATAGAGCACTGCTGTGCAGCTATATAAAGAATGAGGTGGTTTTATATACTAATATGGAAAGACTCCAAGGTAAATTAAGTTAAAAAAAAAATCAAGGTTATACACACATGTATGAGGACAGAGAGTATTTCCAGAAGGAACACAAGAAATGGGTGATACCATTTGACAATAGGGAGAACAAGTAGGGGTTGAAGAGAAACTGACTTTTTCAATGCAACTCTTAGTACATGTTAAATTTTATGCCATGAATTGCCAGTTTAGAAACAATTCAAAAGATTGATAAAACAAAAAGTTGGTTCTTTGAAAAAATAAATATAATTGATAGACCTTTAGCCATGCTAACGAAGAGAAAGAGAAAACTCAAATTACTAAAATTTGTGATGAGAAAGGAAATATCATGATAGACACTACTGAAATACAGAAGACAATCAGAAACTATTTTGAAACTTTATACTCCAATAAAATAGAAAATCTTGAAGACATCAAGAAATTTCTAGAAACACATGACCTACCCAGATTGAATCAAGAGGACACACACAATTTAAACAGATCAATTTCAAGCAATGAAATAGAAGACACCATCAAAAGCCTACCAATCAAGCAAAGCCTGGGACTAGACAGATTCTCAGCCAAGTTGTACAAGCCCTTCAAAGAAGAATTACCACCAGTATTCCTTAATAATGTTCTGGCAAATTGCATAGAAACCCATATTAAAAAGATAGTGCACTGTGATCAAGTGGGGCTCACCCCAGGGATGTAAGGATGGTTCAACATAAGGAAGTAAATAAACATAATTCATCACATCAATAGACAAGAATCATGATCGTCTCAATAGATGCAGAAAAAACATTTGACAAAATACAGCACCCCTTCATGTTCAAAACACTAGAAAAACTAGGGATAGTAAGAACATACCTCAACATTGTAAAAGCCATATATGCTAAACCGATTCTTTTTTGCTGTGGATGTATGTAACTCAGCGGTAGAGTGCATGCTTAGCATGCACAAGGCCCTAGTTTTGGACCTAGCACCACAAAATTGTTTTAAGTCAATTATTTTTAGATGTAATCAGTAGTTTAATCACAGGTAGTCCAGGCTTAATAGAGCAAAAGATGTCATAATCAATCATAAGGCAAAACAAAATCCACTTATATAAGAATGAATAAGCACAATCAGCCAATCTCTTAAGTATTTATGCAGCTTGTCCTATGTGCTAGTTAGAAATAGTGTTAAGCAAGGCAGGCTTTGCCCCTGCCCTCCCAGCATGACCTCATTCTAAAACAGCAAGTACAAACAGTTCTGCGGGCTATGGAAGATCAGAGTGGCTTTTTCAGGCCATAAGTCTATTCCTAGGAGATTGATTAAATTCTTTCTAATTGAAAATCACTTTTTATAATGGAAGAAGTTATTTATGGGTACATGCTACTCATGAACAGTGTGGAAACAGAGAAAGAGCTGTGCACTTAGGGTATATAGGATGATTACTTAAAGAAAATTATACTTAATAAATTTACCCATCTGTCCATTCATCCACTTATCAACACAATAGAAAATGGGCAGATTTCACAGAGGAAGAATAGAAATGACTGTAACAAATGAAACATGTTCACATTCACTTAATGAGAGCAGTGCTATGTCACTTTTGATACTGGCTAAGGTCAAACATTGAATAAGAAAAGTGTTTGAATAGATTAGCCCAGATCCTCACCCTTCCTCAGCGCTCTTTGTATCAGACCAGGCTGAGCCCCAAGAAGTAGCCCTGTGAAATAAAGGTGAGTCTTAGATGATTTTTTTCTTTACTCACTCTGGAGCCCACATCTTCACTGAAGAGTAAAATGGGACATTACTGATTCACCAGATAGAACCAATAATATCATTGGTACCTAATAATTTTTAATGAACTTTTTGGGTAACTAGATAATTATTCCCATCTTCCCTCCCTCCCCATGTTTGGACAATGACTTTCAACATCTGTAGCTGAACTCCTTTGAACAACTGTGTATCAACTACACCAATGAGAAGCTGCAGCAGCTATTCAACCATACCATGTTTGTGCTGGAGCAGGAGGAGTACCAGCGTGAGGGCATCGAGTGGAACTTCATCGACTTTGGGCTGGATCTGCAGCCATGCATTGACCTGATAGAGAGGCCCGTAAGTGTTTAGCTTCTAGTTCTTGTTCAAGCAGTGTCTTAAGTGTTGTTCATGGCATAATCCAAGACAGAAGTTATCCTAATCAGTGTTAAAATAATTTTTCAATCTACATTTTCAGCTGGGGATGTAGCTCAGTGGTAGAGGCTAACCTAGCATTCACAAGGCCCTGGATTCAATCCCCACAACCCCACACATAGTACTACTAATAAATAATAATAATCTAACTTTTCTAGGAAGGCGATGCTTGGGTAAAGTATCCTATATAAAAGTAAGTGACATCCCAGCAAAACCCTTCAGCTGTCTTTTCTTGCAGCTTTGTTCCTGTCCTCGCATGTGTAGTTGTATTAACGTGCCGTGGCCTTCACAGATGACAGAGATCACTGTGGTAGTGGTGCCTCCATTTATTCCCTCTATTTCCATCATCTTAGGTAATTCAGGAATACTTACTTAGCTGGGAATAAGACATGCCATGTAAATCCATTTTCCACACAACAAAAGCTTGCCCTTGTAAGTACAGAGATGTTGTTCTTTGGGCAGATTTTTAAAATTTGAAGTCTCAGGTACTATTTTTTTTGGTTGAGTTTTTTTGAGGGGGCGGAAGTCTTTTGGCAGATGTATTTTTATCGGTAATCTGAGAGCATCAAAAATTATTTTGTGTTGATTTAGTGTCATGTAAAAGCACATAGAACTGGGCTGGGATTGTGGCTCAGCGGTAGAGCGCTTGCCTCACATGCGTGGGGCCCTGGGTTTGATCCTCAGCACCACATACAAAGCAATAAAATAAAGACATTGTGTCCATCTATATAGTTCATTCGCTTTTTTTTTTAATATTTTTTTAGTTGTTGATGGACCTTTATTTTTATTTATTTATTTCTATGTGGTGCTGAGAATCGAACCCAGTGCCTCACACATGTGAGGCAAGCACTCTACCACTGAGCCACGACCCCAGCCCAGTTCATTCGCTTTTTGAACTACTCCATGTGATCATAAACAAATATTAATAATCTGGCTATGTATTTCCTGGCAAATAGCTTTCTTTTATTTATATTTTTTTAGACAGGGTTTCACTAAGTTGCCCAGGCTGGAATCCAGCTTGTCATCCTCCTACCTCAACCTCCTGAGTAGCTGGGATTACAAGAGAGTGCACCACCATGCCTGGCTGCCTGGCATTATCTTTATCTTTTACTCACCATAGTATTGATTTTGCTTATTTTATTTTGGTATCTGACAAAATATAGGAAAAAAAAATGAATGCATAATTAAGAATGAGATCTCTCCCACCCCCCCTAGTACTAGGGTTCTAACCTAGGGCCTCTTGCATTAATACCCATAATTTACATAAAGTTCTAGCACTACTAAAGTAGACCTGTTGCAACAACAGCTCAAAGGTCTCCCCTGGAGGGTACAATAGGTGGTAAAGCGGTTCTTTTTCTTGTATGCAGTTTCTGGTTGTTGCTTGGAGTCTGTGTGTTTGAAGATAGTGGAGGCCCACTGTATAATGATCTTTGATGGCACAGTCCCTGCAGTGGCAAGTTAGGAAGAGGGGGAACCTAGAAGACATTCATTCACTCCATTGGAGATGGAGTTCTAGTGCATTAGAAACTTGGGTTTAAGGAATGCAACAGATAATTTTCATTTGGCACATACATAAGGAATCATTTTACTTTTCAGGGACTACATGTGTAGAGCAGGAATCTCAAATTACCTGTAGTGGTAAGGAGGGCTGAGTACTATTTGTAGCGTCATTTGGAGGTAACATTCACAGCATACTTGCAGTAACTTCCAGTTAACTTTCACACGTACATCAGCACACAAGCACATTTCATTGCTGTTCTGTTGCCTAAAATCAACAATAAGAAATTTGTTTGGAAATTTATATCAATAAGGGAATGGCATATTCTGTGTTAGTTCTATTGACGTGATTATTGATGTGTTATTTGAGGTGTTCATCTCTGTGTCCTTGTGGCACTCAAAGGCCTACATTTTAGGACTACAGTGATGATGTCCCTGCACTTATGCTTTAGAATGGAGGAGAACCATAACGTTGGCTAGGCAGCCTCTTTGTAGAAATATGGAAAATTATCAACCTTATTTTTAAAAATATTTTTAGAAGGTTTTTAAATCTTACGATTTTTATGACCCTTAAATGAATCTTACAAGCATTTGTTCTCTTTAATGTTACTCAGCTGTGTTTCTTTTGCTTTATCCTCTAGGACAAAATTTTCTTTTTAATATTTTATTTGTTCTTTTTAGATATATAGGACAATAGAGTATATTTTGACATGTTATACATACATGGAATATAACTTCCCATTCTTGCATATGATGTGGAGTTACACTGGTTGTATATTCACATGTGAACATAGGAAAGTTATGTCCAGTTCAGTCTACTGTATTTCCTATTTCCATTCCCCCCTCCCTTCCCTTCATTCCCTAGGACAAAATCTTTTATGTACTATTTTTCATATTTTTCTTCATTCTCACATAACAATTTTTACTCTAAAAGTGGGAGTGATAGGGAAAAGTAAATATTTCAACTGTAATGATTAATTCCCAGCAAAAATAGGTGAGGCAGGAAGGGTTTGATGTTTACATTTTTTATTGTTTTGAAGATACATTAAGTATAAATATTGTTGGGTTAGGATAAGATCAAGGTAGCAAGAACTTCTTAAATCCTCAGTTGTGCCCTAGAAATGCAGGCTGGGAAATGCCCCGGGACACAGAAGAGTATATAGCATAGTCCTGGACCTCAAGCACCTAGTTTTGAAACCAGAGAGCAGAGCAGAATAGAACATAGTGGTTAGCTCCTTGGTTTCCTGGGTTTGGCTCTAAGTGATGCTCTGAATCCAGAGAAGGCAGAGGCCACAGGAGGCCTTAGTATGAAGAAGGTTTCCCAGATGTGGATATCCTGAAAGGACTGAATTTTATGGCAAAAAGTAGCAACACATTGAAAGGGATATTTTGCAGGGAGGAGAAAGTGGTATTTTAGGAAAGTTACTTGGCCAAGTGTTCAGAAAATACTGGAATGGGGGGGACCTGACATTCACAGTAACTTGTTACATTTAGACACTTAGGAGCAACAAGTGGAATTAATGAATTCCTTCTCTTCTGCCTCACTCCTGCCTCCCTTCCTCTGTTGTTTTGTTGTTGTTGTTGTTTGTTTTATTTTGTTTTGTTTTACCCTCCATCTTTTCTTCCTACACTCCTTGTACCTGGGACCTCTGGGCTCTTTCCCTAAAACTTCAGAATGTACCATTTATTCCATCTGAGCAGTCTCCATTTAAAGGAAATACAGCTCACAAAAGGGAGGAAAGGAATGCAAAATTTAATGCTGACTCCCTAGTTACCTCAACTTTAGAATGATTCCACTTATCCTTAGAAGTATGATTTCTGGTTTCAGAAAATAAAAGCCTAAAAATATTTAAAGCCTGCAAGAGTGTATTGATGATAGGAAATTTAACTATAGCCTGTGAAATGGAATGATATTGGCTTATGGTTCCAGTGATAATTCTTTTCACACTAGAGTGAATATAGCCGGGCACAGTAGCACACACCTGTAATTGCAGTGATTCGGGAGGCTGAGACAAAAGAATCACAAGTTTGAGGCTAGCCTTAGCAAATTAGCAAAGCCCTAAGCAACTTAGTAATACCTTATCTCAAAATAAAAAATAAAAAGGTCTAGGGGTATAGCTCAGTGGTAAAGTGCCCCTGGGTTAAATTCACATTATCCCACCCCACCCCACCCCCCAAAAAAAAGGAGAGAAAGAAAGAGTGAATGAAATATTTTCTTGAAGAATACCTTTAAAGTGTTCTGGAGCCAGGCACCGTGGCACATGCCTATAATCCCAGCAGCTCAGGAACCTGAGGCAAGAGGATCACAAGTTCAAGGCCTGCCTCAGCAACTTAATGAGAAATAAAAAATTAAAAGGCCTGGGGACTTACCTCAGTGGAAAATTGCCCCTGGGTTCAATACCAAGTACCCCAAAATATATTAATGAATTTCTTAAAAAATAAAAGTATTCTAGTAGCACCTGCCTGACCTGTATCAGTCTCACAAACCCAGCCCCCTCCTGGCTTGGAGATGGGTGGGAGCCAGGAGCCTGCGAGTCTTGGGGTTCAAAAGCTTTTTACAAACCTCTTGATCATTATATAAAAACACAGGCTCCTGAACTTATAGTTCTTTAGAAATACCCAATTAAAAGGCAAAATGATAAGAGATTTTATATTGTATTGGGCTTTTTGTTTGTTTGTTTTGCAGTGCTGGGGATTGAACCCAGGGCCTTATGCATACTATGCAAGCACTCCACCACTGAGCCACATCCCCAGCCCATGATAAAAGATTTTGACATTGAAGAATAAAATGGGAAAAAATGGGAGATTCATTAATGGCTCTTTTTAATCATGCTGTCACAGAGTCATTTAGAAAAAAAATTAGATCATATTTGTGATCCATGTCAGAATGTAGGAATGTTTTCACTAAAAGGGAAGAGAAATGTAAAAGTCACTGTAGAAGGACAGATGTTTCAGTTATCTTAGTATTAGTATGGGACTTTCTTAGAGCTGTCAGGTGATGGGGCAAGAGATTGACCCACTTGCCACTCTGAACCCTGGCTCCTCTGGATTACCTAATTCTTGTTGCCTCTGATTATCATCTTTTAGCTGATCTGAAACCCCAAAAGTTCTTTTTGGGTAAAAGAGCCATGGGGTAAGGGTCTCATTGCAAAGGATTCTTTTGGCTTCCACCTTCTGGTTTTGGAATCCACCTTCACCTTTCTTCAACTACATTATTACATTTAACTGTAATCCTTTGTTTTTAAAATAGTACCTGTATCCATAACTAACTCTTCTCCAGTAAAGATAATGGCCTGTGTGTTTTTAAAAAAAAACTGATTAGAATTTTCTTCTAAAAAGCAGATTTTATGGATATGCCCTAGAACTGGCCCAAGTTCAGTTGTAGATCACACACTCGCCATACTCACAGTATGGCGTGGATCATTACTATGTAAATATTTCATTTAGCTTCCATGTGCCACTCACATACAAAAAGGAAGTTATTGCAGAGAATAGCAAACTGTAGTTCTTTTTTTTAATTGAGACATAACTCACATAGCATAAATTGTAGCCTTCTAAGTGCTAATTCTACAATATTTTCATCATCTCTCCCCAAAAAGCCTCATAGTCATTACACATCAGGCCCCATTCTCCTCCCAATCCCTGGCTGCCAGTAATCTGCTTTGTAACTTTATGGATTTACTGAGACCTTTTTCCAAGTGAGCTCGTGAGTGAGTGACATAAAATAGGCTCTCAAATGTTCACTAATTCATAAGTCACTTTATACATTCATTTTATTGCTTTCCATATACTCTACTTAATAATACTTTCAAATAGTTTACCAAGTATGAAACAATATACTTTATTTAATCATCACTTAAACAAAAAACTTAAATTGCTTAGGATGTATAATGCCTGAAATAACCAGCTAGTTGAGATTTTATAATAATATATCCACCGGTCATTGAATGTAAACAATTAATTTCATCTCTACACCCACCTCCCAGTTCCTTTCTGGCTTCTTTTATTTGCTGCTTTTGTGGGCCATTTATTTGGAATTAGTTTACTTAAAATTTACATATTTGAAAGTTGACTAGAGAAGTTACCTGTTTTATTGTTGGTACTTAGCAGTTTGAGATCTCTGTTTGAATTATAAACTCGTTATGGTTTGGACATTACTCTCCATCCTCACAGTAGTTTTTCACAGATCTGTATAAAAACTCTAATGGCTTTGGAAGTTAAGCTGTCACCTGATGGCATCCGACATGTAAGCCTTATCCTTTCTTGCTGCCTCTCATCATCAGGCTAACCCTCCAGGTGTCCTGGCCCTTCTGGATGAAGAGTGCTGGTTCCCTAAAGCCACAGATAAAACTTTTGTTGAAAAATTGGTTCAAGAGCAGGGTTCCCACTCCAAGTTCCAGAAACCTCGGCAACTGAAAGACAAAGCTGACTTTTGCATTATACATTATGCAGGGAAGGTAAGCGAGTCCTTATGCTGGATAACTCAATTAAAAGAACTGTTTTTACTGTTCTGTTTTATGAAGGTGTAACAAAGGTGTCAACAGACGTTCACAAACACTGTATGTGGTATCTATCATAGCTGGCTTGCCTTTGAGACAAGTCATTGTTTGGATTGTTCTGTGAAGGCTTAAGATGGTTTTTGTTCTTGTGTTTGGTTTTGTGTTTTCCATTTCACCACATTTGGCTTTGGTACGGGTAGGTGGACTATAAGGCAGACGAGTGGCTGATGAAGAATATGGACCCTCTGAATGACAATGTGGCCACCCTTCTACACCAGTCATCAGACAGATTCGTGGCAGAGCTTTGGAAGGACGGTAAGGATGTGCTACATTTGCAATTAAACTTGGCTAGAATCTTTTATAGTTAAGATTATTGATGATTCTTTACATATATATGTGTATAAACTTTTTTTTTTTTTACACTTTAACGTCTTTCGCTAGAGCAGGGCTGCCGTTATATCGGAAGTTGTCCATTTTAAGATACTTGGGTTAAGAAATGAATAAAACATCTGCCCTCTTGGTCAGATGCTGTGGGGAGTGCAGAACCAAAGAACTACACAATACCTCAGGCTCTCTAATGACAATTCAGCTATAAACTGAGCGCACAGGGATACAAAACCTGAGAAGCCCTGCATGTGCCATTACCCGGTGTGTGTACAGGTCTGCCAAGCTGCATCCTCCGTCATTGCCACCCCTGCCACACACACTCTCACACACACACAGACGCTGGTGAGTGAAGTCTCCCAATACCCTGCATATAGATCATTTTCTTTTATTTCCGTTAGTCCTCATAGTTCTTTTGTGTACGTGAACTTTAGGTGAAGATTTTTGGTGACATTTATCATAGATTAGATTTCACTAGTATCAGAAAAACAAAAAGCCTGTGTGTCTGTACACACAGAAGGAACACATCTTCTCCTAGAGCTTAGCTCTTGCTGCTGCACCTCACTCTGGTTCTGTCCCACCTCTTTGCTTGGCCTCAGGCCATGTAGGACCTTAGCCCTGGAACTGCCTCCACCTAGGCCTTGACTTTGAGGCCAGGCTATTTGGAATTGGCTCACTTCTGCTTTCTCTAGCATATCCAAGACCTAAGTTAAGAGTCTAGCTGTCTTCTGAGAGATCAAGGGGAAGAAACACAAAGTACAAAAAAGAGGTTGGGTAGTTGGGACAAAGGAAAGAGAAGAAGGGTGGACACAGAAAAGGGGAACAGAAGAGAGGTGACCATATGAAGAATGGTCCACTCAAGAATGACTATGCACATCAGGTCAGGTGCATGCACATGTCCAGGGAAGAGACTGTGCCTGATATTGTATAAAAAGGAGATCCTGGGAGAAAGGTTAGCTTTCTGACGAGCAAAATAGAAGTTTTTCATCTTTGTGCCTTTAAATGAAAGTCTTCAACTGGCTACTAGATGCACAGAATCATTTGCAATGATGTAGTCAGTCACTGGATGCTACCTGAAGACAGAGAAGAGTTGCCAGGACCCTGAGCAGGATTTGCAGGGCCCAAGCAAGGCATGGTATGCACCTCTAATCCCAGACAGGAGGATTGCTTGAGTCCAAGAGTTCAGGCCAGTCTGGGCAACATAGCAAGACCCTGTCTCAAAAAAAAAAAAAAAAAAAAAGAATTTGCAGGGCCTTTAGAGTGGCCCTGCCCTGGACTATGTTGCCAGAGAGTATTGGTATGGAATCTGAGAGACTGGAACTAGAGTGGAGAAAAAAGACTGAGCTCAGGTCGTTTCAGAAAGACCAGCACTGGCAAGTTGGCCATGCAGATGGGAAATGTTTCACAAAGGAGAGAGGGGTGCGATTCTGCCCATCATAAATACTTGTGTTCCCTCGGCAGTCCATTTAGTTGTGAGTGGTGGACACTGTCGGTCACAAAGTGCACTGTGCTCACTCACCCCTCCTGGTGCTCTTTCCAGGTCTCAGAACACAGCAAAAGGAAGGAGGATACACACACAAACTATTGAGTGTCAGAGATATCTGGGATTAGTGTTGTGTGAATGGTTCAGAGTGAGTTTTTAGGAATTTGCATCAGAGGAAGCAACTATTTTCTTGGGGTGCTGCAGTAAAACATCATGAAAGAGGATGCAGTTTTCTTTGTCCTTCAAGGATAACAACTCATTGATTGAATGATGAAAGCTAGCATGTTCTGAGCACTTCCTGAGTGCCACACAGTGGTTTCAGCACTAATTTTTGAGCATTTACATCCTGATCATGCCTTCAGCATTTGCAGATAAAAAGATTTACATGAACTAACTCATCCAGGGCTAAGGATCTAGGAGAGCGTTTTTGTAAGTGAAGTTGCGTGGGGTGGAGAAGGGACATAGAGAGATCCACAGCTCAGGAGGAAC
Organism: Geosciurus inauris; assembly: GCA_004024805.1. Taxonomy (NCBI): domain Eukaryota; kingdom Metazoa; phylum Chordata; class Mammalia; order Rodentia; family Sciuridae; genus Geosciurus; species Geosciurus inauris. The sequence goes on from PVHX01015675.1 coordinate 24,648, forward strand.
ATCCATTTTGGCTTCAGAGTAGGGCTGGGGCAGAAGGGGAAAGTGGGCAGGAAGCGAGGCTGGGGTGATGGTTGGGTCCAGGCTTAATCCTGAGGGCGCCTGATGGCCCAGCTAGAGAGGAGTTTGGACTTTAATGAATGGAGCATGAGTAGGTTTGTTCACAGTCTGAACTCTAGAACAAGTAAAACGAGCAGTGGTTTGTTGTATAGATTGGGGTGGAAGAGTGGAAGTTGGAAGTGCGAGGGACGTGAGTGAGGACGGCAGTGGGCCTGGAAGGAGAGCGAGGGAAGGGGCATTTCCCCACAGAAGCCTCTGAAACTGGTTTTCTCCGTCTTTGAAAGCAAAACAAGTCATTTGGGGAACACTGACAGTTTAATAAAGGAAATCAGGTCCTGGATTACACACATGTTCTGACATTACAAACCCCTTTGACTCCCATTTTTAGGTTCCTTATCCATAAACCATGTTAAATGAAACACACCTGTGAAGACCCTGGCCCAGGCCTATAACTGCAGATCTAGTCAGGTGCATCTTACGGCAGCATTTGTAGGATAGATCTGGAAGCAATAAAAGATGTGTCCACTGCCCACCAAGAGCTTGTAATGCAGTGAAGAATCAGGGTAGACCCAGAGGCAGTAATAGGACTATGTTCATCTTTATCTTGGCTCCCACCTTCCTAGGTGTCCTCCTTCCATTCTTCTCCTTTAGCCTCAGGTCTTACCATCCCCAGATACTGAAGAGCTCTTGGGCAACTGTGGGTCGAGGTTTAGGATCATAGGCTTAGTAGGTAAGGGTGGGAGGTCAGAGGCTGGAATGATGAGTTCAATTTACAAATCACAGATGACAGGTCTTATAAGGAAGACTAGGTCTGGAGATTCCTTACCTGCATCTTTGTGATTTCTATTTAATAGGTACAGGAAAGTTATTGGATTACAAAATGCTTAGAGGAATCTCTTGCAGTGTTGCTGATCCCCTTCAGCCCTGTTCATCTGTACTCAGCTCTGACTTCACAGGCGGCACGCTTTTAGTAGCCCCGTTTATAGCCCTTGCTTTGCTACAGTTCTGTAGGTTGAGTTTGTGTTTGGCTACTCTTGTTAGAACAGGCCAAGAGGTGCCCCAAGTTTGCTCTGGCTTTGCTAGCTTTTGCTCTGGAACAGTCCTGTGTATTTGCTCTCCTGATAATGCCACTGTTAGCAGAAAGTCCTGTCTCCCAATAGCCTGGGTAGATAGCCTGTTGAATCTGAGTGGCAGAGATCTGGGAGGTCGCTATGGAATAGGGTGCTGTCCTCTAGGGTAAGGGCAGGCAGAAGGGCAGTACCACATTGTCCAAGTTTGAAGACTGTGTTTCATATGCAAGATCACTGGCAGGCACAGAAAGGGATTTGGGTTCTAAGGTAGCGGATCATGATTGCTCACACAGAATGTAGAAATACATCTTTTGGGATAAGGGGAGGGTTTTCTCTAGGAAAAGAAAATAGCCCTAGTTGCCTATAACCCAGTGGCTTGGTAGGCTGAGATAGGAGGATCACAAGTTTGTGGCCAACCTCAGCATCTTAGTGAGATCATGTCTCAAAATGAAAAATAAAAAAAGGACTGGGGATGTAGCTCAGTGGTAAAGCACCCCAATTAAATCCTCAGTACCCTCCCTCCAAAAAAAGAAAGAAAGAAAAAACCCTGAGAAAACACTTGATTAACACCTAATTCATTGCCTCTTTTTATAGCCACTGAAATGCAAATGCAGAAAAATGACAAGTTGACCATGAATGGATGGATATGTGATATGTGCATACAGCTTGCCTGTGGACACGGTGCCTTGAATATAAGACCTCTTGTGTTTAAATCCAGTTTGTGTTAAGGTTTACAGTTTTCTCAAGGCCAAACCAGGAAGAATTCGATGTATTGATGGCAGCCCTGCCCTAGAGATTCATAGTGCCCTACTTTTTGCTAAAAGACGTTTTGGGATCTCTGAACCAGCTACATAGGATTTCTTGCCACTTCTTAAAGGATTATTATATGCAGAAACTAAAGCTTGCATTTTCATGTCGATGTGCCTCCTAGGGTATTTTCATGATTGATTTCTTAAGATTTGAAATTATTTTAACATTTTCAGCAACAAAACTTGAATTTTGTTATCTTTAATGGTAGTTACCAATCTTTTAGTAATTTGTATTTGAAGTACATTATGTTTCCAAAGTCTGTGTTGGAACTAAAATTTCGCAGTAGTATGAATTTTTGACCATGAAAGCCATTAATATTTTCATTTACCACAGTGCTCTAACTTAACTGTAGTCTTGTCCTGATTTACTAATTGCAAGATCTTTTTGTGATAGACTACTCAACTAGTATCCTATCACTCTTAACTGTCCTCTAGCACTTACCTGGGGTAATCATTGAACATCAGTATGATATGGTGCTCATACCTAGAGTTGAGAATATGCTCTTTTGATTGAGTTTAAAATTATTTTATAAAGAACTTTGTCCAAATGTGCAAATTCTCTAACCAGTAATGTTTGCATGGGATTTGCCCTGGACTGGCTACTTCTATAGCCCAGTTTCAAAGTTTACTTGTGATGTCAAATGTCTTTTACACTAACTGAAGTGTTTGTGTATTTGCTCTTCTGTCCTCCTGTTTTTACTGTTTCTCTGCTTTAGAGATTCAGAATATTCAGAGAGCTTCTTTCTATGACAGTGTTTCTGGTCTTCATGAGCCACCAGGTGAATGTATACAGCCTGTAGCCTCCAAAACAGAAAGGTTTTAAGTCCACAGAGAAAACTTGGGGAGGGTTGGCAGGGTGGCCGGGGAGGGCAGGGAACACCGGGGGGTGGGGTTGGGTTTGGGGTTTCTGTTTTTGTTTTGCTCATAGGCTGCATGAACCTTTCATTTCATGCTCAGTTTTATTACACTTCAAGGCAACTGTTTGAGTGCATAAACAATTCAATTGCTACTGCCTCTACATTGCTTCTTATTTTATGCATAGCACTTACAGCATTGCATATTAAAAGGTATGTCACTACCTTTTCCAATAGCACCATTTTGATACACAGTTCTCCAAGGGAATTGTTAGGAATTGATCTACTAAATAACATCTCCTTTGTCTTTGAGTCACCCTTAAATTTTAACTCAAGGAATTCCAAGGAGGAGTTTTGTTTTGTTATTTCTTTTAAGTCTCTACCATTTTGTGAACAAATAATTACATATTTATCTTAGGTGCGTTGGTGTTGTTACACCTTTGGTTTGGAATTGGTATATAAATCTAGCTAGCTGGAGTTATCTTTTTTTTTTTAGTTGTTGATAGACCTTTATTTTTTAATTTTTTTGTATGTGGTGCTGAGAATCGAACCCAGTGCCTCACGCATGCTAGGCAAGCGCTCTACCACTGAGCTACAACCCCAGCCCTGGAGTTATCTTTTCAACTGGGGCCACTGAACCTGTCTTATAGGGCTTTTGTGTGTGTGTGTGTATATAGCTCAGGACTAAGATGGAAGAGAGTGTTGTTAGAATTTAAACTTTGAACTTAAAATTGAGGTCCAAATGTTTCAACTTTGTAATCTGAGTTCTTGGTTTATTTTAAAATTGATGGCTAGAGGGCCCCCAAAGCCCAATATAAAATGAAATTCACCCAGCTTTCCAATGGTTAAGTGACATTGGCAAGTAACAGAATTCAAAGAAAAAGCCAAATTCATCTTATAAAAATTTCCCTTATGAATTTTGGAATATGATAATATTGATATCTAAATCCATCTCCAGAGTTATTTTTTAAAATGTTAAACAACTCTGCCTAATTTAATCCAACTCAAGATTCCTGCCATAAATTCTAGCTCATATACTATGAAAGTAGAGTGCAAGCTTGGTGTTGGAGGGGAGAATAGATCATGCCAAGGAAAATATGAGCTGGTATGAAAATTGCACAGAACCCCAAAGGAAGAAATCTGCAAACCCAGTCACCCCGGGCCTTGGGGAGCACTGACAGTGGAGAGGAAGTGACGAGAGGGCGAGCTGAGCACTAGCTTTCAGCTCACAGTCTGCCTAGGACTTGTGCTTTGTCAAAAGGTTAGTGCCTAATCTCTTGGACATTCTCCCAAAGTAGAGTGCCCTCTTGAGATTAATTTTTGGATTTCTAATCTTGTAAAAGAATTCCAGATTGTGAGGTCTTTGAGAGCAGGGCAAGGGCCTGTTGCTCTCTGTAATTTCCCAGTACCTGGCACAAAGGAGGCACACCATGAATGAGTCATTGAGTGAGAAAATTGCTGGGTGGGAGGGGTGGCAATCCCATTCCCAGTTTTCACACACAGCAGTTTCCCCTAACACTCCCACCCTGGCCTTTCCGTAAAGTACAGAGGCTCTTTCCTGTGCAACCATGATCTTTGGAGTGCATAGACCAGGCATTTTTCTGTACCAGCAGGATTTAGTATAGAGCCACTTGGGATGATTTCATTGTAATGAGAAAACAGGAAGTAAGCACACTCACCCCCCAAAACACACACACATTTTTACCCTGCTGCTAAAGATGTCCCTGGCTCTATCTCTCTGTGACATGGCCTTTGGTTGAGTTACTTGACTGAATCAAATATGAAGGGTCTTAATCTCTTCTTCTTGGAGACCTGTCCATCTACCATGGCCAAATATGGTCTGTGAAGTTGTGTATAATAGTTCTATAGCAAAATCTTTCTCTTCGTTATGTGTTTATGGGTTCAAAAGACCCCAGGGAAGCGTAAGAGGTTTAAAACTGAAAATATAAGATATTGGTTTGAATGTTTTCTCAGAAAACAGTGGGTGAGGGGGTTCCTGGGGACCTAGGTTGTGATTGCCTGTGACAAGTTAACCTTTAGTGAGCATTGGTTAGGGAAGTCACACAAAGCTGATATGGACCCCATGCTGCTGGGCACATTGTAATGTTGGGAAAATGGAGAGCATGTAGGCTTTTGAGGATAAAAATGAGAAACTGAAGTAGAGGTTCAAAAACATCAAAGGAAAGATGCAGAAGAGAAAGAAGTAGGGGGGGGAGGAGATTCCTAGCAGCAGAATGTGGAGATCCCACAGGTTTCTGCTATAATGTCAAGGACTGTTTGCTTTTACATCTGTTTTGAAAGTCCAGACTTCTGAGATGAACCAGTCATGGAGAATGCAAGCAGACTTCAGAAGCAAAGAGGGATTCTAACTTCAGAGTTAGTCAGGCTTTGTACCTAAAGGGTTACAGAACTGTCCAATGGCTTTTAGACCTGACCCAAACCAGCCTGGAGGGACAATTATGTCCCTATTTAACCTATTGCTGGCTTGTACCTGCAGTTTCCTTCATAGAGTAACACCACTTAGGCTCTTTGAACCCTCACATGTTCTAGATTACAGCTGACAGATCTGAAACAGTACATGAACAAAAATGTAAGAAGAGCCATGAAACAAGTTTTCATTATCAGTAGATTGGTAGATTCCTGCCACCCCTTTCTCAGTCTTTCAGAGAAGCAGTCCTGGAAATAAGGGAGCAGCAATGAACTTGAGCCTGAGAAGCTCCAAGAAGGGGCTGGTCCCCAGCCCTGGAGGGCTTGCCCAGTGTCACAGCTCTTCCAGGGCTCCCTTCATCCTGTGATTCTTACCCACTTGCTCACCATAATTGAGGAGAAAGGCTTCTACTGCAGCCATGCTTAAAACATAGCAGTGAGGATGTTCTGACTTCAAAAGCTTTGAAGCAGTCTTTTTTTTTTTTTAAATCCAGTAAGACATTAAAGGCAGTTCTACTAAGAATAAAGCAACATGACTGATAAGATGGCAGCCATTGAATCTTAAAGAGATTATGGGTTTTAGACATAAAGTGCCGTCTTAGGATCTGGGGTTTGGGTGTGACGCAGTTTATGTGCTTAAACTGTGGTCATCTTCAATTGATGAAGGTTTATTGTTGCAGTGCATTTTACTCTTTCATTTTTTTTTTTAAATCTTGAGTCTTACCAGTAGTTGGAGACTCAAGAAGTAGCATTTGGGTACTGCAGTTGGAGTTCCTGAGATTAAGCAGGGACAATGACACTTGGCTTTGGGGGTTCTCATGAGCCTGTACCTGATGCGGGGTATTGGAGAGTGCATACGAGGTGTTGGGAGAGTCACAGTTGCCATGGCCACACCTGCAGCTGCTGCAGCACCCCTGTGACTATGGCTGTTGGAATTATGAAAAACAGAGACGCTTAATGTTTATTTCCTTGGTTTTTATTTAATGAAAGTCTACTTTTAGGCACAGTGTCCCATGGCCCAGCTGATAGGCAGTCATGCTGGGCTGCCAATATTGAGGTGTTTGGGACAGGGACCTGCTTGGGAAGCAAGGACAACGGTGCAGGAGCCAACCTGGGGGGAAGAAGGGCTTCCTGTTTGCCAGACACCTTGGGCTTCCAAAAGGGATGGGGAAGCCTCCATGGGGAAGGGAAGTTCAGCTTATTGCTGGTGCTTGGGATAAGAAAGATTGCTTTCTCTTTAAATCAACCTCTGGACTTCCTGGAATTTTTCTGATCATTTCCAAATACTCTAAAGCCATGACTGTAACAGACTGGTTGTAGCAGCCTTTATGAAATAAATTTGTTGTTTCTATGGAGACACTATTTGATTATTTCTAGGAATTCAGAGAAGTTTAATACTTGTTTCTGAACATGGTTTTAACTGTTGGTAACACTTTTGTCTGTTGGAGGGGCACTGTCTTAACTTTTTGAAATGAGTACTAAGAACCTGGGACGGTGCTGCCTGCAGAGGCTGTTGAAATTAACAATGGAATAACAGCCTGGTTTCTAGCTACAGTAGCTAGAGTGAGTTTCTGACTACCTGGCTTAAATATTTCTAATTAGGTTTACCGGCACTAGTTTGGGGCTGAGTTTGAAGAACATAAACGTCTCTTCTTCCTCCTACCTCCTAGATTGTCCCCTAGAAGAAGATCCATTAAGAATTCCAGCAGTAGACAGTAATATCCCTCATATAAAACTGTTTATGGCAGCTTTGTGATGACATAGGGGACAAATTCCATTTTCTCTGTTAAATGGTGAATATGGAACCCATCTAATGTCTGACTACTGAAATTTTTAAAGAATAAAAAATTGTCAGTGCAAAATACTTATAATTCTTTGCAGCCTTCTTGGGAAGCGGATAATTTAAATGCCCACCAGCAGCCCTAACCAAGCTTTCCTGACATCTGAGGAAGAAGGGTTAGTAGTGGGACGAAAACCAAGCTTGTTCCTCATGCTGAGCCAGTGGCTGTGATGCCCTGAGGCTCGGGCCATGTTAGATCCCCAAGGAACATAATTGCTCCCTGAAGATTGCTGCTAGGTCTTGTCTCTGCATTCTCTGCCCTTCCTTACTTCCTACTGTACCCATTTCCCCCAGTAAAATACTCTTTTAAAATAGCAGCTTTTCTGGGTCTTGATTTCGAAGTGCAGTCATACTTGGTATCATTGTGGCCCAAATCATTAATAAATTTCCCAAAGTGTTTCTCTATTACCCACCAGATAGTTTTGCTTATTAGTGGATTTTCACCAAGTTAAAAATAATAACAAAGTTCAAATCATTCATTTTTTAAGAATCCGAATAGTTTTTGATTACCCTTATTAAAATTAAATTTGAAAATCAGGTTCATTTTGCTTATTTTTGTCTATTGGAATGGCAGTGTTGGACACTGGCAGTATGTGGTATGTAAGAACTGCCCTTACAGGTCAACAGAGTAACTTGTCAGCAAAGTGAATCCGGTGCTCTTTTCTCTTTGGTGGTGACAGGAGTGATCTTTACTTGGTAAACTTGGTGTTCCTTCAGCAACTACTCATTAAATAGTCACTGGGCACCAAGCACCATGCTTTAGCCAGTACAGGGTGGTTGGGGAGGCACTAGGGGTCATTTTAGCCGATTATCAGGGTCAGAGAGACCATGGGAATAGCTCCCAGTCCCTGAATGTGAGATACTGGGGAAACATCCCCTGGGGAGCTTGGTCAGGCAGAGAAGATGCATGGAATAATGTGGAGATATGTCCCAGATATCTGTCCTTAGGCAATTCGAAGCTCAGAGGAGGGAGTGGCTTATTTAGGCTTGTAGGTGGGATGAGAACCAAAGACTAAGAAGACCTCTTTGATGATTGCCAGTGTGGTACTGCAGGCCTGTAATCTCAGCTACTCGGGAGGTGGAGGCAGGAGGATCACAAGTTCAAGACCATCCTGAATAACTTACCAAAACCCTGTCTCAAAAAAAATAAAGGGCTGAGGACATAGCTCAGTGGTAGAGCACCCACCTAGCATGGGCACGGCCTTGGGTTCAGTCCTGAGATTGGGTACAGGAATGGCAACTTAAAATTGTTGAAGAGCTTGCCAAGATGACTAGAGGAGATTGGCAGAGAGAAAAGGACAGAATGGAAAGGTACTGCATCTTTGGGGAAGTGCGACCAGTTTGCTGGAGTTAAGGGGTTGTGTGGGAAAGCGGCAAAAGGCACTGTAGTTGAGCTCTTGAATGCTATGCAGATCCTCCCCACTCAGAGTAGAAGTCCCTGGCTTAATTTTACAGGGAAGAACTGAGGCTTGGAGACATTGGGGAATTTGCCTCCAGATCAGACAGCTCATGGCCAGCAGGTGTTACTGACTCTGGATCGAGTTCATCACTGTGCAGAGTCACTGGGCTAAATTATTTGGACCATATCTGACAGGCTGTGGAAGAAATTTCCAGAATTTAATGCTCAGTTTTTGTCTTTTAGAAATTACATTAGGACAACAGGTATAAAATGGAAAGAACAGTATGGTATCCAGGGACAGGGGATGAAATGGGGGACATGAGGCCATTGGAAGGAAGTGGCTAGGAGAAATGCAGAATCCAGGTCAGAAGGAAGAGCATAGCCAGGACACCCCTCCTCCTCCTTGTCTGGCGCCGCCTCCCCTACCCAGCTCCCTGACACTCACTTCCAGACTGCATCTCTTCTTCTGATCTCTCTTTAGGTAGCTTATGCAGTCCTGTAACTTTAAATAGTTTCTATAAGTCAACCACTCCCTAACTTACTTTTCTTGTTCAGATCTCTCTTCATAGACTATAGCATTCAGCTTGTCTCTGGTATCCCACCTCCACTTTGATGGAGTGTGTGTTCCCCAGCCACAGACCCACCTCTCTCCCCATCTCACCCATGATCTCACCCACCAGCCACTCAGTTGCTCAAGCCAGAATCCTAGAAATTGTTCTTGAAATTTCTATCTTCCTTCACAGAGCCAGAAAATCATAAAAGCAAGTGCATCTTCCCACCAAAATATGTCTTGTATCTTCCTTCTCTATCTACCTGCTCTTTAATCTCACTCATTGTCTCCCAAGCCTGCCCTAGTACCATGGGCCCCTGGTCTCCCCACCTCCACTCCTGCCAACCCTTCCCCCAGGCCACTCTGTCCCTAGCAGCCAGAGGAGTGTCATGCTGTCCTTGCTCATGATACCCTGGCAATGGCCTCCCTCTGCTTTTTTCTGCCTCTGGACTTTCCCTCGTGCTGTTTCTACCCACTAGAAGAGTCTTTCTCACTGGCTTGTTCTTAATATTTGTATATTGAATGGCATCTCCTCAGAGAGCTCTCTGACCACTCATTTCTCTCATAGTATCCTGTTCTTTTCTTCCAGTGCATTTCTATTTGTAGTTTAAATGTATTTAATGTCTACTTTACATTTGCACTGACATGTATCAAGCATGTTAGTGCCAGATGTGGTACTGGGAGCAGAGATACAGTGTTTAGGAAAAGCAGGCATGAACAGCATCTCACGGGGATCTGGAGAAGGCAGAGGCACCTGTGAAAGGAGAAGGCAAGTGCCTGGCAGCTGTGCTGGGTAGTCAGGTCTATCTAGTTAGAGTCATAAATGAGATCTCTTGGACTGAGAATATGGCTTGAAAAGAGCAGAGGGCCAATATCTTAGCAAATATTGTGCTTTGTATCTTAGCAAATGCTAGAAGAATTTCAAGTGCCTTGAATTCAGGTCTCTAGAGACTCCCACGGTGTACAAGAGAAGTGGGAGAGAAGTCCTTCAGGACCCTGAGACTGAAGGAACTGGCAGAGGATAAGGTCCTGAAGAAGCCAAGGGTCATAAAAAAGCCAAGAGCTGGGAAGAGTCTTAGAATGCTGCCATGATGCTACCAGGTCAACCCACCAGGGTCAAATAAAATAAGCACCAGATAGGCGGATCATCTCCCTGAGTAGCACTGAGGAGGAGGGGAGGAGGCTGGGCTAGAGTTGGCCAACAGGGAAGAAGTGTATGGGGGAAGATATGGAGTGGCAAGCCTGTGAACTACTCTAGAGAAAAGCTGGGCTCTGAGGAATCAGAAAGGGAAGTGGGCCCCAAGCAAAGGCAAGGGAAGTTCATTGTTCATGGGCACCCAGAGATGGGGTTTGGTGCTGTTTCTGCTAGGCCAGTGAAGGAGGAGTGGTTGAAGAATGGAGAGGGAAAGAATGGGGCCTGTGAGGTAGATGGTGGATGGACTCTAGTGCACAGGCACAAGGTTTGCCCCCTGCCATTCAGGCTGGTGGCTTCACTGGGAGCAGCTGTAGTATAGCTTGCATGCCTGGGCCTGAAACTACACAGCTTTCTCTAGCCCACCCTCCTCCAACTTCCATCCCAGACCTGTTAACCTGAGCAGGTACTTTACTTCCTCTTTTAAAAAAACTCACTGAAAATCTAGTATTAAATGAAATCTTGCACATAAAGTCCTTCACCCAGTGCCAGATCCCCACATGCCTCTATTACAAGAAACAGAAAAAAATAAGGTGGCTGTTAGAGGTGAAGGGAGCATTAATAAGGGCAGGTCAGTTGGTATTCTGATTGCTTTAAAAATATTTCAGCACTGTGTTTCATTCATTTAAACAGGGTTCTTTTGTTGTTGTTGTTGTTTGTTTTTTTAATGGGGGCACATGTATATTATGCACCAAACCTGTCAGTGGCTGGTACGCTCTTTATAACTTCACCATTAGAAATGTTAGGTCTGTAGATCATGTAAAAATACCAACTGCTTGAATAGTAGAAGAGTATCTTGAGAAGTGTAGCCATTATCCAGAGAGGAAGCTTAGGCACTGGTTCTTTTCAGAAGAGTTCTTCTCATTTTGTTTGTACCCTTTGTATTGTTCATACTTTTAAGGCGATAGCTAAAATTTACACATTGCTCAAAATCCGAACTGCTGTCATCTCATCTTCTTCCATCTGTTCCTGAAACTCAAATGGCTTACTTACTGAAAATCTAATAAGACATAACCCTGGTCTCTGGTCCCTGAGCAGTCATTGAGTGGATTTGTACAGTCACCTGTTTTTGTGTATATTTGATGAGCCATTTCCTATTTTGAGACTTTTTACAGTATCAGTTTGTGTATCAATAATGCCAGCCAATGACCTTTCATTGACCAAATATTTGCAAATGTAGCAGGCAGACTGTTAGCAAAGCCAGCCAATTCCCGAGGCTAGCGCAGCGGGAGGCACCTGCGGTGTGTGGGAGTTGGACTTGTGAAGCACTGCGATATCCCGCCATATAAGTGTGTGGCTGTTAGTTCCACGGCTTGCGCAGTGTCTAATTATGCTGACTGCCTTACCTATATGGCACCTCTTATCATTTGTTCACAAAGCTTGTGCTGCTACACTATCACTGTGTCTTTTCTTTCCTTTCCAAAGAGTCAGATCTGGCTCAGATTCCATTTCTTTTTTCTTCTCACCAGTGGACCGTATTGTGGGTCTGGATCAAGTCACTGGTATGACTGAGACAGCTTTTGGCTCTGCATATAAAACCAAGAAGGGCATGTTTCGTACTGTTGGGCAACTCTACAAAGAATCCCTCACCAAGCTGATGGCAACTCTCCGAAACACCAACCCTAATTTTGTTCGCTGCATCATTCCGAATCACGAGAAGCGGGTACGTACAAGGCAAAACAAATGCTAGCGTTTCAAGTTGATTGAGGTCAGGGGTTGAAGATTAAACTAGAAAACTATTGTTTGCTTGATTAGGCTGGAAAACTGGATCCGCACCTAGTGCTAGATCAGCTTCGCTGTAATGGTGTCCTGGAAGGGATCAGGATCTGTCGCCAGGGGTTCCCCAACCGGATAGTTTTCCAGGAATTCAGACAGAGGTATTGCTAACTTTTACCTTTTTTCCGTCTGTATCAAAGCTTATCTCAATATGAATGAAAATGATGATTTAATGAGGAAACCGTTTTCCTTGTTCCCTGGATAGTTTCTATTTCCTTATATAGCAAAAGGACAATATGTAGCTAGGAAAATTGAGTGTCTGCTTTATAGAAAAGCAGGGTGCTAGGAACTACTGTGGGTGCTACAGAGACATTCTGTCTTGAGAGCCTTCAAGTCAGCTGTGAGGTCAGTGCAAAGAGCTGCAAACTGTAGTTTACTCATTCAGACACTTCTCCCTGAAATTTAAAGTTACTTTGAAAAAGATCTTTTTAAGTAGATGAGTAATATAAGTTCCTTTTAAGAAAATTTGAAAATGTAAGAGAAGTAAACAATAAATAAAAATCATCCAGGAATGATTCCTGAAAACATTTTGGGATGTTTCTGTCCATCTTTTTTCAGTGACTCTATCTGCACATGTGTGTGTCTGTGTATGTATTTTTACCTGTGTATGTGCGCACACAATTACTGTCCTTTACAATAAAGAATAGGCTAGATTACAAAAGAATTAGGGGGAAAAAAAGGGAAAAGGTTGATCAGTGTGCAATAGAAATTGATACAAATGTGATGGGCAATAGTTTCCACATTTTATTTGATAACTTTCCTTAGTAATTAATTGTCACTTTTCACATTTAACGTTTTTCTGAAAATCAAATTTCAAATTATGACAGCTTTTGTTGTTTGCAAGAAAAAAATGGGGTTGCCACATCAAAAGGGCCTTCTGCCCTTTCTCCCACTGTTCCAGACAGAATCAACTTGAGAAGCTCCTCTGAATCCTTCTGTGTTCTCCAGAAAGCCACTCTCATGGCCCCACTATATGGCAAACACCTGATAGATTTTCAACTTCTATTAATAGTAGAAGAAGAGGGCATAATTGGCATCCTGGACACCAGTAGTCAGATTCATCCTTTAATCTAGCCCCTGACTTTGTGCTCCAGTTCTTCTGATTGAGATGACTGTATGCAGCAAGATGCACCAGACCTGTGCTGTGTTGACTGCCCCTGATGTTTTCTCATGTTCTCAATAGAACCCCAAAGACATTGCCCTTACAGCCTTTTCTGTTATCTAATCAATAACTACAAATCAACTGTAATCTAAAGTATAAACAGCCAGATTCTCTTAGCATCTTAAAGATGTGAAAATTTTGTGGGAGATAAATAAAATTGAAAAGTTTTTTTAACACTAAGTTTTGGATTCTCCTCTGCCACGCTCTCCTAAACCTAGACTTTGATCTGGGAGAATTAATCTCATTTTTACCTTGCTTCTTATTAGAAGAAATAAAAATTCCCTCTGCAAAGAACACTTGCTCATTTCTTTCTTTGCTCTTAATTTATGTATTATTTTATTGCCTGTTAGAGCAAAACTCACAGTAAATAAGTATGTTCACAGATTTCTACAGAAGATCTTTCTGGAATCTTTTCTTACAGATACGAGATTCTAACTCCTAATGCTATTCCTAAAGGTTTCATGGATGGCAAACAGGCCTGTGAGCGAATGGTAAGCTTTTGTTGATTTTTCTGGCTTGTCAACTATCAATATAATCTTTTCTTTAGCAAAAAATAAACAGACTTTTTCCCTCTTAGATCCGGGCTTTGGAATTGGACCCAAACTTATATAGAATTGGACAGAGCAAGATATTTTTCAGAGCAGGCGTTTTGGCACACTTGGAGGAAGAAAGAGATCTGAAAATCACCGATATCATTATCTTCTTCCAGGCTGTCTGCAGAGGTTACTTGGCCAGAAAGTAAGTAGCTGATCTAAACTCGCTTGCCAGAGATGCAAGAGTGCAGGAGAAATAATAAAAAGCTCTGTCCTCGTGGAAGTTGCTTTCTGGTGGGAGAGAGTGCCAAGTAAGCAGACAGGCATTCTGAATAATCACATGTTGCACTCAGGAAACACAGAGGGGTCAAGATATAAAACAACGGGATTAAGAGTCCTGCTTCTTCAGCAACGGCGAGGCCTAAGCAACTCAGTGAGACCCTGTCTCTACATAAAACACAAAATAGGGCTGAGGATGTGGCTCAGTGGTCGAGTACCCCTGAGTTCAATCCCCAGTACCAAAAAAAAAAGAGTCCTACTTCATCTGAGGGCCTCTGAGAAACTTTTTCTGAGGCCCAAATCTCATGGATATAAGAAGGCTGGCTCCATGCACGCAGGAGGGAGCAACTGCACCAGCCAAGCAAAGATGAGGGACCTTCTCATCACACTGTCTTCACTGCCTCTGGAAAATCCGAGGTTTATTCCAATCCAGGAGTGTACTATGGGTGTGTGCATGACTGACAGGAGGAGGATGTGCAGGGTAGCACCCAGGAGGCAGGAATCAGTGACAGATGCCTAAAGTGGGCCAGGCAAGCCCGTGAGTTAGATGATTGCAAGGCCCGCTCCCACTTCTTAGATGATTGCAAGGCCCGCCTCTCACCCAAGGACTTAGCTTGGGAACCCCTCAGTAGCCAGATAGGAACATCTGTCGTTAGAAGGTCTTCATATGACAACAGCTATTTAAACACGGTTTTCTTCACATAGTCTTTCTTCCTGTTCTTCAGGGCCTTTGCCAAGAAGCAGCAACAACTAAGTGCCTTAAAGGTCTTGCAGCGGAACTGCGCAGCGTATCTGAAGCTGCGGCACTGGCAGTGGTGGCGGGTGTTCACAAAGGTGGGCTGTGTCTGCGTCTCTCCAGACCCCTTCCCGCATAGCAGAGCTTCATCAGTAAGAAGCCTGGGAGAAACGTGATGATAAACTGATTGCTTTGGTTACAGGTGAAGCCTCTCTTACAAGTGACTCGCCAGGAGGAAGAACTTCAGGCCAAAGATGAAGAGCTGTTGAAAGTGAAGGAGAAGCAGACGAAGGTGGAAGGGGAGCTTGAGGAGATGGAGAGGAAGCACCAACAGGTGTGTATGTGACTTTAGCACTCACGGCAGCTGCCCGGGGTTGGCCTGAGTCCTCCACAAACAGCATCTCACATGCGTTTAATGACGAATAAATAGCTATTCCTACCAAGTCATCTTATTTTCTGAGAGGTATTTTCACTCATTTCCAAACCAGACACGTTTTCAGAATAGAGTTAACAGATAGATTATGCCTTGCCTTTTGGATTTCTATAAATTAAAATCAACCTTACCTCCTATATTATGGTGTTACTTGTTCTCTGAACACACAGATGATTGTGCTTTCTCTCAAGCTTGTACTTAACACCTGTTTTAGATGAGTCTCCCAGTTCTGTGGCCTTCCCATGTCTGCTTACGGGGAGAAATAGAGAAAGAAAAGGACGAGATGACTGAGTACAGGGCCCATTCCTGCATCTTCTCCAGTGACAGGAGTCTTGAATCACTACTGTCCCCTCTGCAGGCAGTCACTTTTTATGGACAAAGCAGAGGCTCAGGAAATGTTTGTGGATGACAGTAATAGAACTGTAGCATTCAAGGCCAAAAATATTTACATTAAAGGCCAAGAATATCACTTAATATTAGATAGGCTTTAGTAGTTACCGTGAGCTTTATAAGATTTGAATAATATTTTCCCTCTCCTATTCATCTGTTCCCTTGTAACTTACTTTGATAGAAGCACTGCAATTCTTTTTTTTTAATATTTTTTTAATATTTTAATGTTTTTTAGTATTTTAATTTTTAATTTTTAAAATATTTTTTTAGTTGTCAGTGGACTTTATTTGTTTATATGCGGTGCTGAGAATTGAACCCAGTGCCTCACACATGCTAGGTACCGCTGAGCCACAACCCCAGCCCCCAGAACTGCAATTCTTAAAATGGCATGGACTTATTATGTATTGTTCAGGATAAGCTGAGGCAACAAGAACAATCAAAAAGTTTTCACCTCACTTATTTTACTGTTGCCAAAAACATATTTGAAAGTTATACCAGTGATGTTATATATTTTTAACTTTCATCTTCTCTGGTGACGTGCACTGACCTCTGAAACTGTGGTGAACATACCTTGTGTGTTCACTGGGGGCAAATTGTAGTACTAGTCCCTGTATTGTGATTGCAGCTTTTAGAAGAGAAGAATATCCTTGCAGAACAACTACAAGCAGAAACTGAACTCTTTGCCGAAGCAGAAGAGATGAGAGCAAGACTTGCTGCCAAAAAGCAGGAATTGGAGGAGATTCTCCATGACCTGGAGTCCAGGGTGGAAGAAGAAGAAGAGAGAAACCAGATCCTCCAAAATGAAAAGAAAAAAATGCAAGCACACATCCAGGTACTCATAGTTTTTAGTTAGAAGTATATTTTGGATTTGAAGCGATGTGGTTGTTTGTTTGTTTGTAGATGGACACAATACTTTTATTTTTTATTTGTCTTTATGTGGTGCTGAGGATCGAACCCAGGACCTCACATGTGCTAGGCAAGCACTCAACCACTGAGCTACAACCTCAGCCCTATTTGGATTCTTGTGATCATTAAGAGACAAGATTCTTGATTACGCATACTTACTCTTTGAAGCACGCCTGTAACAAAAGATTTTCTTTGAACATAGATTTATTATTTTGAATAAGAATCCTTTTTATGCTCTGATATGGCATCTTACAGCCTGCAAAGAAATTCAAAGTCAGACGCTCCCAAGGTCTGTAGCATTCTGTAGATGATCTAACTGCTTCTTTTTATTGTCATTAATAATTCTGCTGACTCCATTCAGTAGATAGGCATTAACTAAGTGATTTGGTTCCTAAGAAATGCTCAGCACTGATGGAGGGCGAATCAGCCCTTCCATGGTCTTTTCTTTTTGAAATATAACCTATAGTCACATGAAACACAGTTGCAATACATGGTCAAATATCCAGACAAATGATACAAATGATAGTCATTTTGTCCATATCCTAGGACACACCTACCGCCTTTTCTCCTGTGTCCCACCACCACACATGATATTATACCTGACAATGTCAGGTTTCATCATCTGCCACCAGTTCTTCATGGATTCTGTTCCACCCTTCTTTCTTCCAGGAATATTTCTCCTTTAATATTTTTCTCACCCCATAGCTCATCTTGGCACAGCACAAATAATTCAGAGATTTGTCACAAACAATATCATGCTATTTTCTTAGTAAACACCCCATACAGTAAATCAACCAGACACTTGACCTCTCTCCTTCTCCTATTCCTCAATACAAACAACTTTCAAATTTCCCATCAGATTATCAGAATATGACAAAAAGTTTTTTAAAAAGTGCATATTCTTTAATCCAGCAATTCTAATTATAGGAATTGGTAGAATTAGGAGTTCCTAGAAACAGATTAATTATAATGTTTTATTCAAAGACAAATTGGGCCGGGCTTGGTGGTACACGCCTATAATCCCAGGGGCTCTGGAGGCTGAGGCAGGAGGATGGCGAGTTCAAAGCCAGCCTCAGCAAAAGCAATGTGCTAAGCAACTCAGTGAGACCCTGTCTCTAAATAAAATACAGAATAGAGCTGGGGATGTGTTTCAGTGGTTGAGTGCCCCTGAGTTCAATCCTCAGTAACCTCCCCCAAAAATTTAAAAATAAGTTAGTTATTCAACAAGAAGTGATTTTTAACCCTTAGTAATACTATACAGTTATAAATTAACTAAATGATGTTTATATTCATAGGTATTCATAATATACTTGTCAAGGTAGTTGAAAAAGAATATATATGTAATAAGATCTAATTTAAAAATAGATAGATATGTAGCTTTTAAATTTATATGTTTGACCTTTTATGGAAATATCTGGAAGATCTAGAAGAATCTCACTTAGTGAGTCATCCCTGATGGTACTGTCAAAGACTGTAGTTTTATTTTTGTTTAAGAGCATTGGCTCATTTCAGTAATATTTTACTCATGTAGGAGAAGGACACCTAAATTCATCTCCAGTTTCCCTAACCTCTCGTTTAACTCCAGATCTTTTTTTTTTTTTTTTTTTTTTTTTTTTTTAATTGCACATCACTCCTTTATTATACTGATCTGGAAAAAAGATTTACAATTATGCTTAAAATGAGTTCTGGGCCTGTGTGACAGGACCAAGCAACTGGAACATGACTCAGAAATCAGACAGTTTAAGATACACTTGGACATGATCAAGAGGCATTTCACTGCCATAACACAAGGCAGAGGAGGGATTCTCTAAGATACATAGCAAGATACACTCCTACACCTTAGAGGACAAGGAGTTTATCCCATATTGGTGTGAGGAATGGCTTATTTTCTGGTGACCACATGTGGGACTAACCACCACTAGAAACCTCAGAAGGGTTTTGTTTAGTATTTACTTATATATATATATTTACTAAACATTTTTTTTCTTTTTGTGAATGTAAATGTAACAAACTTAATTCAAGGTTGATCCCAACCTTCTGGAGCCAGCTCCTCTGGGGTCAGGGAGGAAGTAGTTTTTTCGTTAAATCACCATGCAGGCTACATTCATATTCCACTGGAATGACTAGAGCCCAGTCACCTGACTATGGAAGTGTGCAGAACTGGCTCTTAGAAACACAAATAGGCTGTCTTCTCTGGCTTATTCTCATTGGTAATGCCTTGGCACAATTCCTCCCCAACCCCTTCTCAAGCAGGTCCTTAAACAATCACTAAGAAAAAAAATCAGAATTACTACCTCAGCTCTTCTGGATATGAGGAGCCTTCCCTGGGCTTAGACTAAGAACCTGTGCTCCAGAGGTGCTATTCTGACTAGAATCTAAAAGGCAGTGGGTGCAGGAGATTAAATGCTAAAATTAAAATGGGAGCTATTGGTCCCCATCTGCAGCTACAACTTAAGATGCCTATAGACGTGGTCAGTGTGGTGATTCAGGAGAGGTGCAAAGGAATGGATGGGCAGGGTGTTCCTTGGTACAGTAGTCTGCTTTTCTGCCTTTATTTCTTCGCCTTGCCTTGTGCAGCCACAGCTTCCATTGCTTTACAAACGGTCTCTTCATCCCCCAGGAACTGCATGGGCTTGATGGGCTTCAAGTTCTTGTCCAATTCATAGACAATGGGAATACCAGTTGGCAGGTTCAGTTCCATGATGGCCTCTTCAGAGAGACCCTCCAGATGCTTGACGATGCCCCTAAGGCTATTGCCGTGGGCTGCAATCAGAACCCATTTCCCCTCCTTTATCTGGGGGACGATTTCTTCATTCCAGAAGGGCAGAGCTCTGGCAGTGGTGTCCTTCAGACTCTCACAGGAGGGCAGCTGATCCTCAGTGAGGTCTGCATACCTACGATCCTTACTGATATTGCTGTAGAAAGGGTGACCAGGCTCCATTGGAGGTGGCGGGACATCATAGGAGCGCCTCCATATCTTTACCTGAGCCTCACCATGCTTGGCAGCAGTTTCTGCTTTATTAAGGCCAGTCAGACCCCCATAGTGCCGTTCATTCAGGCGCCAAGTCCTCACCACTGGCAGCCACATCTGGTCAATGGCATCCAACACTGTCTAGAGGGTTCGGATTGCTCTTTTTTTTTTTTTTTTTTTATGTTTATTTTTTTATTCTTATGTGGTGCTGAGGATCGAACCCAGTGCCTTGTGCGTGCTAGGTGAGCACGCTACCACTGCGCCATAATCCCAGCCCCTCGGATTGCTCTTTTCTGCACTGAGGTGAAGCAGATGTCAAATTCATAGCCAGCATCTCGCAGCGCCTGCCCGCCGCGCTTCGCCTCCTCATGGCCCGCCGGGCTCAGGTCGGCATCGTACCAGCTGCTGAAGCGGTTCTCTAGATTCCAGACGCTCTCGCCGTGCCGAATCAGCACCAGTTTATAGGCAGCCATGGCGGCGAGGTGAGGATGCGGCGCCGACAGGGACTTGCAGAGATTCCGGAGTTGCCTGCGCGCTTGCCTAACTCCAGATCTTAACAACTGTACATGACATGCTTGCATTTCTCTATTTAGAATACAAGTTTCGTCCTTGTAGAAGCAGAGTTTGCTTTCTGTTTTGTATGGTTTCTTTAAGACTTCTTCATATTCTTTTATCAGGCTCTCTTAAATTTCTAGTTTTTTGCAGTTACCTTAATTTATTGGCTGCTTCTATGACATGAGAGTCATTCAAATACATTATAAAACTATTTATAACATTATTAAATTATTAAGTATAGGGGTTTTTTTTGTTTTGTTTTTCTCTGGTGGAATGTCATGGGCTTAGGAACACCCCACCTTGGTGGCACCTTTTTTCCCCACACATGAAACTTTGGGTGATTTCTAATCTGCTTCCTTTTCAGCCAGAACTATGTTTTGTTTTGTTTTGTTTTTAATTAATTTCATGATTTCAATATTAACAAATTATTATTGTAGAAACCCAAAATCTTAAAATATTACTTAGTTTCCTCCACCTCATCATCTCCATTCAACTCATTATTTTTTATTGCATTTTTCTCAACAGATAAATATGTAGATGCATACAGATTCATTTTAAAATTATATTGAACATACTGTTGTGCTACAGGAATGCAGTTGGCAAAATCCAGGCTGCAAGAAACTGTAGGAAGCCGGGCGTGGTGGCGCAAACCTGTAATCCCAGCACTTAGGGAGGCTGAGACAGGAGAATCATGAGTTCAAAACCAGCCTCAGCAACAGTGAGGTGCCAGCGCCCGCGCCAGCACAAAGGGAAACCGAGTCAGGCGAGGGAGCCGCGGATGAAAAATCACTCACACACACACACACACACCAAGGCAAGAGACTCTTTATTGAGCTCACACACACAGCATAGCACAGCACAGCAAGAGAGACTCTTTTTATTTTGCTCAGGTCCCTCTTTACATATGCTAAGAGGCCCTTTGTCTTCCAAGGGCTACGGGGTGGATAGGGTGTGACTATTCTACGTGCACCCTGAGGCTATTCACAGGAATGCGGAACTCTTACAAGAATGCGGAACTATGGCCAAAAGCTCATGATTGAAAAACCTGATATAGTTGTACTATGTACTGCGGAAGCCCTCAGGCCAGCTCTCTCACAATTCCCCCTCTTTTTTCCTAGAGCCTGGCTTAGGTTGTGGGGACTCTGGAACACAGCTTACCTGTCTTCGGAGAGCATACTTCTACCCGTATGCTTCCTGGCTTAGGTTGCTTGTGACCATGC